>JBBPTT010000017.1:2832-88168 GCA_038094175.1 Boletellus aff. lepidospora
TCTTACGGGCGCTGGACCAGACCCAGACCTCAGCGCGATGTTACAAATCTACTTCTGAACCATGAGAACGGAGGACGACTTCTGACGGAATACTCACCGAGGCAGGTACCCGAGGCATCCCTTCTCACTGTTAATTGTGATGGTGCACATTTGTCGTTACTGCACTCGTCGGCACTTGTACCTCGTCGAATAACCTCGTAATCGTACGACATTGGTGATTGGCATCGTCCCCAGTGGCGCTCCCGGCGGTCAACTACCATCGCCACAACCAACGAAGAGTCTCCAGGGGGGCCCGGTGTCACCTCGACATGTACCTCAAAGACAGGCTCATGACCATTGTGATAATTTGATCAGCCCAGCGTGCGGCCGTCCGCGAAACCGAGATAAGGCAATATGAACGGGGAATCGAAACAACAAAGTTCGGCTAAGCCAAACCTGTGACGCAATATAGACATTCTGTGCTCAACGGAGATAATGACCTCTCTTGCGAGTGTCAGCACTGTCATTGAGCCAGAGATCCGGGACGATCATTCACTTCCGCGCCACTTACGAAAAGAAACCTGCGGTATGCTTGCCTGAAATTATGGGCTCATGTTGCTGCACGATGTGCGTGTGGAAGGTGCCTAACACATGGAACAAACGTTGGTGTGCGAAGTGCATCCAGTCCGACAGGAGCGCACAGCTGAAGAGCAATCAGGCTAATTCGACCTGCCGTCCTCATACTCAGGATTATGCATTTTGTCTTTTTCAGGGAGAAACGTACGTAGTTACTGGGGAATATTCCTTTCCTTCCGTCACTTGAGTACCCTGGGATTATGATCAGTCAATCATGATTAAATTGAGGGGCAAGTTTTCTTTCTCACCCTCCCACCACCCGTCGGCACGGTTTTGACCCCCGTTTGGCCCAGAGAGAAGCTCAAATACTTCGCCCTCTCGGATGCTAAGCTCGTCGGGACCCTGGGCTTCGTAATCATATAATGCCCGCACTGGTAAACAATCTCACTCGTGATTCAGTCACCCCTAACAACAGAAGGAAACCTACCAAGTTGCCTAGAGGCCCGGAGTTCTTCAGATTTCCCAGAAGGCGGAGACGATTTTACGTCGGCAGTCTCAAGATAGGAAGCCGGAACAAGCCCTTTCCCACCGTGATCATCAACCACTTTTACCCAGCCGGAACCATCATCCTTCTCCACGACGCGAACGGTTATTCCCTCTGTGGAGCATATCAACAAACCGGATCTTCACAAGATGAAGTACGTTCGCGAAGACGGATCCACTTGCCAGAAACGGTCAGCTCAAACGGCGAGGATGCTACAAAGTCAAAGACGACACGGGCTGATGGATGGTCATGCGGTACGTCGGCCTGCACAAGTGAGGACGGTGTGGAGGTTTCCCCAACGTCATCAGCTGCGGAAGAATGGACAGAACCCGGTCTTCCGGCAGGAGCCGATCGAACGGACCCGCGGTTTACTTCCTTCTGGGTTGTCGTCGACGGGGTCCTGGACGGCGTTTCGGTAGACCTGTGATCGCCGCGAACACCAGTACATTCCGCGGGTACCTTGCAAGTATTTCACATAGGTTAGGGACGAAAAAGACCAATTGCACCTTCAATTCGCACTTCGTGTGGACTGAAAGACCGCACGCCTTGCATGTTTTCCCGAGTTTGCTCAACCCCCAAATGGAGGTCTATGTCTCGTAAATATTCCCGATGTCACAACTGACTAAATTGGTTCCCACCTTGCAGTAACCACATGTAGTAGGAATGGAGAATGATGAACTCTTGAAGTCATGTGGACTAGAACCACCTTCGTCGTCTGTTAATGTACCACCTCCATCAGACCCTAGTACCAATACTTGAGTAATTTCCCAACTTACCACCAAGCGCTACAGTGATCGTGTCAATCTCTGCGCGGAGGGCGAGCACAGACGTCGCGAAGGACGTCGCTTGATGCTGGGTGTCAAGATAACCCTGTGGAGGAATACGTTCGTTATGAATGATCGCGCGCGCAACATTGTCTAATACATTCACGGCATCGTCGATGTTCCCGAGGGCGTTGTCCACGGAGTACGAAGCAATTAAATTGGTATACTTTTCTACTTCCTTGCCTGCCACGGTGTGAGTCAGCAGCTTCGCACCAACGAAATACCCGTTCTCACGCTTCGTGCCGAGGACCGACTCTAACTCCTCCAACTTTGTCCGCGAACGAGCCAGTTTGTTCTGGATGAATACCTTTGGGGAAGAATCAAGGGACATTTCACCCTTGGAGAACGTTGAGACACCAGCGCAGCCAACAGGAGGATAACCTACGGTGTCGTAGTGGCTTGTGCAGGGTTCAAAATTCCAATTATTGGGTAAGCTAAACGCTCTGATGTTAAGATCAATGAAAAGATTTTGATCTTTGTGGGTTTTAATTCCCTCTAGTGCAGCTGTCACGGAAGCAAGGCGATCTTTCAGTACTTCTTGATGTGATACTTGAATTGTCTGCGCTTGAAGCAAGACATTTGCACAATTGTCCACCAATCTGGTCTGTAGTTCCTCTGCAATCGTCATTCCTAAGAAAATGTCGCACGGTGACGCGAACGCCGCTCACGGAAGCTCTGGATGGCGATTGATAAAGCTATCAACAGAACACTGAAAACGAGGTGACGTACGTCCTCGAGATTAGGCAAGTCTTCATTATAAAACTTGTCTTTGACTCTGTTGGCAACCGCGATGGAAATGAGATACAAGCTGTAGATGGTCAGTTATCGAGATCCCGACATATGAATGAACGCTCTTACTTCTTGCTGGTGAGCATGTTGTTTCGGTGTTCTTCATACTGACGTGCCGCGCGGTCGGCGTGCCGATCTTGTTGAACCTGCTCCTAGGTTTACTGCGATCACAGACGGGGAACTAGCGGTCCAAAATACCTGCTTCTGGCGGTACACGTCTACCTCGGCACATTCGTCGTCATACTGAAAGAGTGCCGATATTGTCGCAATGCTGCCAGGAACTTACGTAGTCATATAGCATACCTTCTGCTTGTTCTGTACTAACAATGAGTCAGCCCGTCCGCGAAAACAAGACGTTTGGGAAGCCGAACTTTGAGCCGATCTGAATAATAACGTTCACGTTCTGACAACAATTTCTGATAAAACTGGGACTGCTGCAGGGCACGTGAACTTTCTGCCAGCCATCCTGTTGTGGAAGGCGTCCCGAACCTTTCTTTTCAGGTTCTCGTTTCCACGTTCCAATGCCTTGAGGGGTTCTGTGATTTGCGCTGCGATCGTGTCCGCCAGTTGAATGTGGTCTTGGGCGACTTTTGACATGGATGCAATGATTTGAGCATATGCGTGAACGAGCGAGCTGCACCAGGCTTGATCAACCCCCGAGGAGCCACCACGAGATGCGAGATGTACCGACTTTTGCTGAACAGTGCTGTCCGGACAAGCTTTCGTGGGACTGTCCCCAGCAACAAGCGCGGTGACAGCCTTGTTCTTTCTCTCCGTGGCTTTTTTGACCTGAAGCTGAAGCTTTGCTGCATATTCGCGTTCTAGCGCTGCTCGATCGCGGTAAATGTCGTGAATCTGACGCGAGGTGCACTGAATATCTGACGACAATTTTCCGCGAGTCGGACGAGTGACGTACGTCGGCGATTAGCCCAAGGTGGGCGTCGAAAAGACCGGCAACGCTATCCACCTGATCCTGGGGAATTCATCGCTCAACTTGACGCCGGGCGGGAACAGTTGAAGGGCATGATTTACTGGGAGGCTCCGACCGTAGCTCTCGGGCTGCTGCATCCCGAACTAGAGTGACCACCTGGGACTTGAAAGCTTCACCGTATGGCGGTCCTTCGAGTGCCGCGTCGCAGTGGCGCCGTCACCCAATGGCAATCGTATCACGTGTGGTGCCACTGCGCGCGATCAGATAGCTCAAACCCGGCCACCGTGTTGGACTGCGCGAAACTTTGACCGCGCCATCATCCATTGGCGCTGTCTCGAGTCCGACTCTGCACCATCGTGCCCGCCGATCTCCGTGGAGTGTGAATTGAAGAGGTGCGACCCTATCAACGCCTCGCTGGTGGCGACCTCACTCTCACACAGCCTTTGTGCGGCATCCATCGCGATGTCCGCACCCTGAAATGAGTAAGAGAATACATACACAGGATGGTGGTACGCAGTAACCGTGATGCTCCCAGAAGTGTCAGGGGGGTTCGGAGCGGCGGTCAAAAGCGATCACACAGATTTCCTTGGGGACCAGGCGGTGGCCAACTCAGAAGTTGGTGCCACACAGCTATGAGGTAAATGAAAAGAAAAAGTTCAATTACTATGGGGCTTACGTTCTTGACCTGACGACAAAAGCAAAACGCGTTCGTGGCGCGGCACAAGAGAGGCTGTAAAGGCGGCAACGAGCAGCATGTTCATTGTTGGCCGCCCAACGTACCCAAGTCCGCAGTTCTCTGCTTGAATAAAGGTTGACGGCAGCCCTGTGATGCCGCGTGCTGAAAAAAGGAGGGTAATGGTGCGCTATACTCCGAGCGTGTTCGCGAAAGGTAGGCCGCACACTGGGTGGTACGGACCGCATGTGCCGCATTACCTCGGTTTGCGCGAGCACGAACGGTTTCGGAGGCAGTGTTAGCTGCGTCTTTCCGTCTGTCAGGGAAGCGTTGACGACGGGTAACCACATGGCCCGCGAACTTCGGATTTCGAAACCGACTGCTAGACATTCCTCGAGTCTCGAGACCCCCGCCGGACAATCACACCTCGATTCGGAGATACTGATGAATGCCTTTTTCGTCCTGGCTACTCGGCCTCCGACAGTGCGATCACAGACAACTAGACTGGCGGGGGCGGGGAGGTGGGGGCGGCTGACTCACAAAGGCGTGGAACCCACCCTCTGCGAAGCGGCTGGCGGCCGGCCCGATTCATTCTGGAGCATGTTCATGCCCTGCGTAACCTCGCGGCTACCAGCGAGACGATATTTCCTTTTTTTTCGACCCGGAATCGGCAATTTCTCCGAGGTCGACGACTTCCGAGGCCACTGCTTTCGGCTTACACGCCGATGGCAATTGGCCCGCTTTTTTTCCGCCAGGTGTGCGGATGCATGTGATCCCCATGCGGGTCGATCCCCTGTGTGGGTACAAGAATCCGTTCTGCCGCCATAGGTGAGGTAAAGCTGGTGTCAGGCTATAAAAGCCGCCTGAAATGATACATAGAGTCTCGGATTTGAACTGACAGCCTCCCGCTCGACTGATAGTGTCTCAGGTCGCTCGCAGCCCCTCTTCTCATGATGTACCGATCTACCATCCTCTTCGTTGTATTGAGCATCTTCTCTCTTGCGGTACTGGGAGCACCACTGCCGTTGGATCACCCGCTGAGCAAACGGGCAAACTATGGCAAAGTGCGTGTGCCTTTCCACGTTCTTCGCACTCGATAGTAATAGCGAGGCGTCCAGGGCACATATTACTACGATGGCTTGGGTGCTTGTGGTCAATGGAATGGCAATAGCGATTCCATTGTCGCTCTCTCGATCGAGCTATACGGTTCAGGGGGCAGTTGTGGCCAGGTCGGTGATAATATACTCTTGTGTTCGACCATCCTCATCTCGTTGTTCAGTGGGTTACCGTCACAAACACAGCGAACCAGCAATCAGCGTACGGAATGATTCATGATAAATGCCAAAGCTGCGGGACAAATGATCTAGGTACGTCAACTCCACCATCACTATCTTTCTCGAGGACACAGTTTCTCATTCACGCTCAAGATATGTCCACCGGCCTGTTCTCGAAGATCGGTGACCTCAGCACCGGCGTGCTGAGCATCTCCTGGGATTACATGCCTCAGGGATGGTCACCCTCCTCCTAAGTGCATCACTTCCCACCCGTCATCGATGCACCCTTCCACTCGGGAGGCCCTGCGGGTCTCCATCTACGCCAGATTGTCAAGTGCTACATCAGGATGTGCTTACGAACCCCAACGTTTTGGCGATGTATTCTTCGTGCTATACTTGACGCGTTCACAAGAGGACAGGCGCAGGCTAGCCTCTATTGTAGCCCTCTCAAGAATGACTTTGAATAGATGAAATAGAATTACGTTGTATCCTAAACGCCTTTCTTACGGCCGCAGTTCACGCTTTTTTTTCCTCTCCTCCCCCGATCCGAGTCGATTTATTAGATTCGCAATGTGTCTTCAATATGATCCGAGTTCAATGCTCGCGTGCGTGGATGTGTCGGCGCTTCAAACTCGCGATTTCCGTGCATGCACCGCCAGTGCACCGCGTTTCTTCAAGGTCTCATCACGGCAGGCTCTGCCAGACGACAGGCATTCGGGTCGCATCGAGTCCCCACCGCCACCCCGAGATGGCGAGTTACGCAGATACCGCGGGAGACGGTAAACAACAGGTCGTCGTTTCCTCATTCGAGCGCGGTCACCCCCGAGACTTGAGTGACCGCGATCAGATGTGGAAATTCTGGACGGATGGAGGTCGCGGTGATTATCTAGCCAGGACGCTTGTCGAGGGGCAGGGCGGTCATGCTGTAATGTTGGGTGACGCAGCGCCTCGTGGTGCGTGCCCCGCACCATTGCCTCCCTCCGCTTTACCTTCCTCGCCCTCGAGACGCCCTCGACTTAACCATATACTTGGAAATCGAGCGTCTTTGCCGCCGTCGGAGAGTGGACCTCTCTCATAAATGAACGTCGACCGTTTGTGTCCGTCACCTCGATCTCTGCGGTGGCACCCCAAAGAAGGCGAACTGAAGAGAAAAAAATGAAAGCAAGATACGTGTTGGTCCGACGCTTTCATTTGATGCAAGGGCGGCTCTCGCATTTCCGTCCTGAACCCCAGTCTAGACTCGGATCACTTTGCTCTCCGCGGCCTGATCGGTAGCTTTGCGAGCTGACGCTCGACGGTCTGCGTTATTTGGCTCAAATCCGGGGATTCCTCCTCTGCATCGTATCCTCGTTTCCAGCAACAGATCGGGACGCGCCCAGCCAACACAAGCACCTTCCACCAGGGCGTGATACGACCATGATCCAGTGACCGCGGTCTTCGGGTGCGCCAATTTTGCCTCTCCCCTGTTTACCGAAACCAGCGAAAGAGATGCGTTCGCAACATCCCTGGTCGCGCCTTGGCTCTATCCGAGCCACTGTTGCAGGAGCATCACTGCCTACCCACGCAGATCCAAGAGGCTCTCACAAGCCCCCCTTTACTCTGGGACCGGTCTCTCAGGTGTTGTGCATGAAGAAAGGCATTAGAATGCTCCCGTTGATTACAAGCACACGCCGAGGACGCGGGGTTTGCATACTTTCCTGGTGCGAGCATCGTTCGCGCGCGCGCCGGTGGAGCAATTCGCTCGATTGTTCGTGTTGACTCGCCCGGTCCAGACCGCTCCCTCTATTGCACGTTCGTCTGCGCATGTACTACCTCTAGTTGTGAACCTGGTGGCCTTCCCCCCCCTGCCCCCTTTCAGCACGGCCCAAGAATGAATGACTCGAGTACAAGGTGTCACGATTCTTTTTTCGAGTCTCGCTTGCTGAAGCGGCGGGTCACAACATGCACCTCCAAGACCACTTCAGCGCGGCTTCTATCCAGGCACCGTGCCCTCGAGTTCAATTCACTGGTGGGGCCTTGCCATTAATCGGCGGACTTGGACACGATTCACCAAGCGACGCGGCGCCACAGCCCGAGAGCGACCCGCGCGACCTCGTGGGTGCTCCCCACCGCGTCCCATGACAACAAGGGCGGGACGCACATCCAAGTGCACGTTTCTTTGACTCACCGTCGTCCGCGTCTTGTCTGATTCGCCTGCACGGCACACTCTCCCGCTCTGTTGTTCCTCGAATGATATTCATAAGCCATCATCGAAAATCTGCAAGCACCAGATGTGAATGTTGTTACAATCAAGATGCAGGGTCGCGCACACGAACGAATACGCCGTAGCGAGTACACCACCGATGTCGTAAAAATTGTACATGAGAAACCAAAGGGAAGAATCGTGGCAGGTATGCACAAGAGGTGAAAAAGTACACATTGCAAAACGAACAAGACCCAAGTTGTGTGTCGTACCGTCCGAAAAGAACAGAACAAAAAGTTCAAGATTGAATGTTGTTCTCACGAAAAGACAAAATAGATCAGCGTCAACGAGATGCTGAGAGATGCTCCCAAGCCTGGTATGTGCTTCTGCCAGGCTGCGCTTGACTGCCCTGACGACACAGCAGTAGCCGAGGCCGTCGCGGTGAGGGTCGTGGATCGATTCGTTGTCGTTTGACCTGATGCCGCCGTACCGGTTGCTGTAGCACCCCCTCCTGAGCCGGCCGATGGGGATCCGACCGGTTGCGTTGGGGAAGACGTGGGATTGTTGGGATGGTCTGGATTGGTCGAGTGGGCAGTTGAGGCGGGTGGCGGTGGGTCAGCGGAGGAAGAACCAGAAGAACCCGTCGTGGCAGGTGGACCCGAGGCAGATGAAGACGCGTCGTTAATAATCGTAAATTCAGGACTTGCATTACCAGAGTCGCCAAACACTGACTCAAGATGAGAATGACAAGTGGCGTAGCAGGACACAGAACACTTACAGACAACAATGTAGTCTGTCCGAGTGGGGACGTCTGGTACCGTGATCTGGGCTTGACCGGTGGCATAGGAGAGGTTGGTGGCAAGAGGCGAGCCTGGACGGATCATGAGTCTACGTCCACGGCAGGTGTCCTGATACATGCAGTGTTGCCGATGGATACCCTTGGCAAAGCACTTACTCAGCATGAGATTCTCGCTGTTGTTGTACCAATAACCAAGAACCAGTCTCCCGGCCGGGTTAGTCTGGTTTGTGGGCAAGCCAGTAGTGTTCCTGCAAAGCAAGCGCGTGAGGCATGACTTGCGTAGACAAGGACAAGGGAGTTGCTTACCAGGTGACTGTTTGCGTCTGCCCGACACGCCAGATGGTGTTGGCGGTTGGAGAGGTGATGGGTGGATCGACGACGTCCCGCGCTGCTAGGGGCAGGGCCAAAACGGAAGAAAGCAGGGAGGCGAGAAGAAGGACGTATCGCATGAAGACGATCATCTCTCCGACTGCCTGGAAGGACCCAAGAGAGAGAGGAAACCCAACCAGCCAAGGAGGAGCTTCACCGGAGCAAGAGCCTGGTACGGCATGTGCCGCTATAATAGCGGGGCCGTGCGAACGGACGACTGCATTGGGCCGGTCCACATGAGCCCATTGTCAGCTGTCACTCACCACCAGAGCCTGTGCTCAGTGTCCACCGTGCTCGCCACGTCAATCGCCCGGATGCCACATCAAAACGCTGCAATGCTAGGCCTTTGAGGTGTCTGCAGGGCGCAGTGGTTGCGGTACCGGCGCCCTTGAAGCTGCTTGTAGTGTCGTCTCCCAATCGAGCACATTCCGTGGTGCCCGCCGTGATAACGGAAATAGCCTCTGCCGCATGGTTACCCTGCATTTTCCCGATCTCCAATCTCGCGCCAAGTGTCCTGTCCCGAGGCGAACGTTGGGTCGTATGACCATGTAAACTCGTCAGTTGCGTGCAGCTGCAGCGTCGGCGTCGGCTGGCAGGAGCGGCGTGGACAGCGGTCACCGTGGCGTCGAACGTCGACCTCGCGTGACACGTTTTATCGTTGCATGTGACGTCGCCTCAGCTCTCCAGCGGTGTCTCGAGACAGACCGTGAGCGTGAACGGGCCAACGCGCTGTCCTCTCCGCAAGTCCGATGTCCCAAGCTCCGAGGCAGTGGCGGGGTGTTGAGATGTCGCCCATCCGCGGTGGGACGTTCGAGGGAAACAGATCCTGCATCGTGTCTCATTTCGTGGGTATCCTTTATCTCGGCTAGAACTTGGACGCTCATCATGGCGGGATCTGGATCCGAAGCGTAATGTGCCTACTAACAAGGCGTTATCTTTGTGATCCCTGAAACACGAGGTCGTCTTCACCGATACAAATGAACAATAGTTCTTGTACCGCGCCCCTCCCCCCGCGACTCGTGCCTCAATTGTGTGGTATATTGCCTGCGCTGTTGTCTGCCGCATCCATTGTGGTACGGCATCCAATTTTCCGTCCGCTGTCGCTGTGCGTTCTTCTCATTCTGCCCAGAGTGGTCCGCCTGGATGCCTTCCCTGGGCAGTCTCTCTGCCAGTCGTCCGGTCGAGCCTTGGACCCAAGACCACACGCAGCCATCCAAAGCCAAGTAAGTAAGTCTTCTAATCAGTGAGTGTTCCCTCGAGGCGACCAGCGCCTATGAGAACAGCTGCCTTCCTCGAGGTAGAGGACCCCCTCCCCCCTGCGCGCTTGTATGCGCAGGTCAGTTCAACTTGGGCAGGAGTCCCAGCTGGTATTTGACCGCATGCTAGAAGCACCTTCCACCGCAACTCGGTTCCAGTCTGGAATAGCTCTGCGTCCACACGAATCAGGGTCAGTGAATCGAGGTCTCCTTGAGGCGTGAATGCATGTTACACGCCATTTACGCTCAGCGCGTGACGCTGCGCACGATGGTAACATCAAGGGACCATTCTTCGCACTCCATCCGAACAGGTCGGCCTTTCATGTAAAACAGTTGACACAGGTCATCCAATTTGGTGCGTAGTCTTGACCCACACCATAGACTCATCGGCGTCAAGGTAGAGGCGCGCGTGGAGATCGCAGCCCTGGAGATATACATAGTGTTCTTGTGGGCGCGCTCTAGAGATGGCGCAAACTCGGAGAACCGCCTGCAGCAGTTTGCCGCGTGTGCCCACAGCGACGCCACCCACCGAGTGTTGGAACCTCGCACGTGTCTTCTCCACTCGATACCTTTGGGGCTGGCGTCTAGGCAAGTCATTCTTGATGAATCATATCAGCTTCAACATGGACTCATGTCCGTGGTTTCCACGCTCTGACCGCGCAAGCCATGTGGTGCGAGCGTAGAGATCTCTAAATGGTCCGGAAATCTAGCTTTGGCCCTGTTAGTCGCCCAAAGGGTGCCAGAATACGCGGATGAAACGACCTTGAAATACGAATCACGACGCTGGCATCACATTACTCCATGGTGGAGGAGCATTGGTCCACGCAAACGCGTGTGCGATACATTAATGCTGCGGGGAGTGCGAACACGCGTTTTTTTTTTTTTGAAATAACTGCACTGAGCTGGAAATCAGCTTACGGCGGCAAAAAATAATTGACTGTACCCGTCGCTTGGGGTTACAGCGGCCGCTATCAACGGAGCGTATACTCGGTCATCGAAAGGAACGATGCCAAGCACGTGGACGCTGGCTTCTCCTCTTCCATATTGCCACCCTGCAAGCCGAGCGCGGACATAGCCCATGGAGTCCGGCGACAGGAAGGGGAGATCTTGTAGTAGCGACCTGACGTTGGATCTGAGGCTAGCGACTCGCGATACTGCGTTGAAAAGGCCGCGTTGCCCTCGAGGCTTGAAGGAGCGCAAGTCTTTGGAGAATGTCATATACAGGGGGGCCGTATGATGATAGGTGGGAAAAAATGACGTTGGACCAACGTTCTATGTAGGTCCATATTACGCTTGAGACCTGAAGCAAGGAGGTGGTGAGGCCGGATGAAGGCACCAAAGCGAGGCATGCACCTACGTCAGTACGTTGGTTGACTCCCGGTTAGCAAAGAAGAATGGTATCGGATGACGGAGGAATTTGAACGGCATGGGGACAACGGCGATGCCAGCACTTGGGCAATTCCCCCATTTTCGTGCACTGATCTGTGCAAATGATGTCTGATGACGGTGTACCCCCAACGCCAAGTCTGTCGTGATTGTCTGCTCAGGAACCTGATGCTTTTAATAAATCGGAAGAGATGGACAAGTCAGACCCGGCCCGTACCTAGGCCCTACTGGGCGGTACGAGGGCGGATGTAATTAGGAACTGATCCCGCTCGCCACTTTGGACACGGGCCGGTCGTCGAGATGCGAGCATGTGCTGCGGTGATGCGAGTAGCACGACCACCGAACAACTTGCTGGCGTGCGGCAAGACAGTGCTAGCAGTAGTAGTTACATCAGCTTGAGTGGTGCTCTGATACACCCGAGAGCACCCCGATAAGGCTGACTGAAACAACCAGTCGCTTCGCATGATGGGCATTGACGGCTCTCCGTTCTCCGCGACTGATATTCCCCCCGAGCTGAGGCAGGTCCCACACGGGAGCTTCCAGTCGGCTTCTACACTATATCTCAGACTCGAGCGGATGAAACATCCAAGCGCAGTCCCGCCATGCCGAAGCGCAACCACCAAACCGTGCAGCAAACCAGCCGTGATGACGAACAGGACGACGATGAATTACGAGCGTTGGGCTATGTCCCCTCCTTCCGTCGCGAGTTCTCCAATCTGGCCACGATTAGCTTCGCGTTCAGCATCATGAGCGTGTGCTCCAGCATCGCCAGCACGTTCAACACGCCCATGCTTCTTGGAGGTCCCACATCTGTGACGTGGTGCTGGTTCCTCGGGGCAATAAACTGCCTCGCGCTAGCAAGCAGCATCTCAGAGATCGTCAGCGCATATCCAACTTGCGGTGGACTTTATGGGGCCTCTGCACGACTGTGTCCCAAAAGGTATCGTGCAAGGGTCTGTTCAGTTGCTGTCATCGAGTGTCGTCGGGTGTTTACTCTCAATAATCCATAGGTGGGCTGGATCGTAGGTTGGCTCAATCTCCTTGGTCAGACTGTCGGCTTGACGTCTACCGAATTCGGACTCGCCAACATGATACTCGCTGCCGTATCAGTATCCACCAATGGCGCATATATCATTACTCCCGGAAAAGTCGTAGGGCTCACTACCGGGCTGTTGGTCGTTCATGGTGTCCTCAACTCACTTAAGACCCGACATCTCGGCCATTTCGCTAGTTCGTTTGTGTTCGTCAACTTGGGTGCAGCATTCCTCATCATCATCCTGCTCCTTGCAATGACCCCACGATCTGACATGCATTCTGCATCGTATGTCTTTGGTGCACAAGGACTCATCAATGGTACTGGAGGTTGGGACACTGGAATCAGCTTTCTCCTTGGGCTGTTGAGTGTACAGTGGACCATGACAGGATACGATTGCACAGCGCACATCTCAGAGGAACTCCATCGCGCAGCTTACAGGGCGCCGGCAGCGATCATGATTGCGACGATCGGCACTACGGTTGTTGGGTGGCTTCTCAATATCGCACTCGTTCTTTGCTCTGGCGAGTTTTCGGACCTTCCTGGGCCGTCGGGGTCAGCATTCCTTGCGATCATGGTGTTGCGAATGGGTCCTCATCTTGCTGTCGCCGTGTGGGCCTTTGTTTGTTTGACTGCATTCTCTGTGGCCCAGTCGTGCGTCCACGCGGTATCTCGCACATTCTATGCGTTCAGTCGTGATCACGGCCTTCCTGACGGCGGCTTCTTTGGCCACGTCAGTGATACCACACAAACACCCCTACGCGCCGTCTGGCTAACAGTGTTTGTCAGTATCTTCCCGGGATTGCTTGACTTGGCTAGCCCTGTCGCTGCCAACGCTGTCTTCAACATGACAGCCATGGCTTCCGACCTTTCCTACGTGATCCCGATCATCCTCCGACGGGTCTTCCATTCTCATCCAGAGGTCAAGTTCAAACCAGGTCCATATTACATGGGTGATGGCTGGATTGGGGCTTTCGCCAATGTCTGGTGCGCACTGTGGACGTTCTTCGTCTGTGTCGTGTTTTCGCTCCCGACACAACTCCCTGTCACGGCGATAAACATGAACTATGCGTCGGTGATTGTTGTTGGGGTAATTGCGGCTTCGTGGCTCTGGTATGTGTTGGGTGCACATCGACACTATCATGGTCCTGTGTCCAACTTGCCCCCCGGAGAATCTGGCAGACCTGAGAGCGAGCAGGACATTGCCGAGAAGGTCGATGACGGGGTCTAGTGTTATTCGCGTACCTTTCCTTGTCTCCGATTCTTCACGTCTTCGGTTTCTGGACATCATCTCTGTACGTACCAGATCCAAGGTAATGGACCTGACTCGCGCCCTTTTGGACCCACCCTCGCTGCGGTGGCGACGGACGCGTGTCACTAGTACGACCGCGGCCGCAGCTCCAGTGTGACTTAAAAGTCGCGGCAGAAACGACACTCCTGGAGGGTTCCCGCCCACCAGCCCACGAATGCTGGCCACCGCTCGTCTGCTGCTCTGCCCGTACACCGAGGCCGACCTCGACGATCTCCTCGCCCTCTGGAACGACCCGCGCGTCCGACCGCTCGCTTCGACGACGGCACCGGCGCCGGGCGAGTGCACGCTCCCCCACGGCCCGCAGTTCAAAAAGCACCTCCGCGCGCAGATGGAGAGCGCCGTGCTGGGCGCCATCGTCCGGCGGCGCGACACGCGCGAGTTTGTCGGCCAGCTCGTCGTGCACGTGCCCGAGCGGCGACACCGCGACGGGACGTACGGGATCTGCCTCTTGCCCCGGTTCTGGAACTGCGGGTACGGCACCGAGGTGACGGCGTTCGTGGTCGAGTACGCGTTCAGGTGGATTGGGCTGCACCGGCTGTCCTTGTCCGTGTTTGCGAGCAACGAGAGGGCCGTCGCGGTGTATGAAAAGACGTGAGCGGCCGCGTTTTTCTGGGTTGGTCGAGATTGGGGGTTGACGATCTTCTTGATGCCCAGTGGGTTCGTGATTGAAGGGCGAAAGCGCGCGTGTGTCTGGTCAGACGGCCGATGGCAGGATGTCTTGTTGATGGGTCTCCTGCGAGACGAGTGGATAGAAAGGATCTCCGTCTTTGACCAATGAAAACGTGCTCGTGCTGGGTCAGCGACTTGCAAGATACCCCGAGATGACAAGAATAATGTATACTTGGAGATACAAGAAAGCATGCACTACATAGGCAAAATGGTAATGGTGTGTCGTATCGTACATTCATCATGCTACATCCGTGAAATAGTCCGCTAAAGACTCCCGAACTTCCTTCAGCTTTGCAGAAGTCGCCATCATGGCACGTTCTTTGCACCGCGGCATCGCATCCACCATGACGTTGTCTGGCGGCTCACGCTCCAAGTGCGCCTTGAGAGTGCGTTCCGCGAGAATCATCTTTCCAGTGATGTCCACATGTTGCAAAGACGTCCCGTCCATCCTTTCCTGCTCTCCGTCTTTAGTCCCGAGTGTCCGAGGTATCTCGACGATGACCTTGTGGCCATCCAGTTGCTCTCCGTGGAGGTATTCGACAGCCCTTCGTGCAGCATGTATGCTCGACACCTCGACAAAACCGTAACCCGCAGAGCGGTTTCCGCGCAAGATGATCCGTGCTAGAGTGCTGGGAGAAATGAGCAGGAGAGTAAAAGGACACACGGGACGGCAATCACATCTCGTTCTGTACGGGCGCAAAGAAAGCCGTCAGTCCTTCTTCCGTTGTGTTGAGCGCAAGATTTCCAACAAATATTTTACATGGCTGAAAGGGATACGATGAGAACACGAGGCTGCGGATCCAGAGCCAGTACCTTGGAATTGTGGTTTTCAGTAAGCAATGCCGACCGCCAAAGCTTGGCCCATGCTTGATTACACCGTACTTGAGCGTCACCGGTACAGCGTGGTTGGTGTTGCAGTGTTGGGGGTTCGTTTGGGAGGCGCTCACAGAGACGGCTGAGGGAATAGTATCCAGACAAGAGACGTATACAGTGTGTGCGAGTCAGCTGTGGATCAGCGTCCCAAGTCTCACGTCCCTGTAGCAGCATGGCATAATACGCCGAGCCGCGAAGAGAACGTACACCAAGTCGCTCCGCTATTCCGATCGCAAGAGCGAGATCTTTTCCAGAGGCGATCAAGCGTTTCCACCGGGACATTGTAGCCTCGAAAAGATCGCAACGTTGGCAAAGCGATGCGAGTTCGGTGAGTTGTACCAAATCAGATCCTTGCACTTTGGAATTCACTGGAACTATGTAGGTCGTCTTGAGCTTGTCTAAAACCCAGTTCTCAATTGCGCGGAACTCGTATTTGTGAGCGACACGTGCAAGGCTAAGCAGCTTTGGGTTGACTGTCTCGGTCATCGCATCGTCGAATTCGTGTGGTCTATGATCGTTCAAGATATTCAAAACACACCACAGAAACGCCACGTACAGTGCGTACAATGCCCACAAAAGGGATCGGAATTCGTCTGCAGTATCACCTTGAAGCCGGATCGGGTTGTCGTCGCTCTGACCCTCGGATCTAACGGCAACACCGGAGTCATCAGAGGGGTCAGAGCGCATATCCGACTCCAGGGAGAACATGCTTTGAAACACTGAGTTTTCCTTTGTCAATGCTGAACGGTGCACCTGTGCTGAGAGATGTGACCGGATGAGCGCACGGAGGGAGAGAAGTGACCTTGAAGAGAGTGTTTTCGACCAGAAATATTGCATTTCCATCAGGATAATAGAATCTTGAGTCCCTAGCAGGCATCAGGACCGATGATGGAGGTGGCGGACTGGCCATCGACGGGCTGATGCCTCCTGGGGTGCGACGCACTAGCAAGGGGTAAATGGTACTTTTACAGACTTGCATGCAAACACATGTCAACATCCTGAGCCCAGCCAAAACTCGCGGCCGAGTCGCGGAATGAGCGCAGCGGCGGCCCAGTCCGACACCGTTGTGCACGACGACGGTGTTCAGTCCGCCCAGTCACGTCCACCATGCTGCAGGGTACCCGGCGTGCGGTTAGTTCGTCCAAAACCCACCTCTCCATGTCTTTTCAGTGAGTCTTCACCAGCGAAACCCAGTAGACCAGCCACGATGACGGACAGGACGATGAGGAACTACGGACGTTGGGCTTCCTTCCATCGCGAATTCTCCGTTCTCGTCACGATTAGCTTTGCGCTCAGCATCGCCAGCGCGTTCAACACGTTAGCGCTTCTTGGAGGCCCCGCATCCGTCACGTGGTGCTAGCTCTTCGGCGTAACAAATTGCCTCACACGCGTATCCAGCTCTCGGCGGTCTTTTTGGAGCCTCTGCACGACCGTGTCCCAAAAGGTATCGTGCAAGGATTTGTCCAGTTGCTCTCTGCATGTGCTGTTCAGAGTCGACTAATGATCCATAGGTGGACTAGATTGTGGTTCGGCTCGATCTCTTGGTCAAATTGTCGGCTTGACGTCTATCGAATTCGGACTTGCCAACGTGATACTCGCTGTCGTATCAGCGTCCACCAATGGCGCATATATCATTACTCCCGGAGAATTCGTGGGGCTCACTATCGGCCTGTTGGTTATTCACGGTATCCTCAGCCCACTTAAGACCCGACATCTCGGCCATTTCGCTAGCTCGTTTGTGTTCGTCAACTTGGGTGCAGCATTCCTCAGCATCATCCTGCTCTTCGCAATGACCCCGCGATCCGACATGCACCCTGCATCATGTATCTTTGGTGTGCTAGGGCTCCTCAATAGTACTGGAGGAGCTTTCTCCTCGGGCTGTTGAGTACGTAGTGGGCCATGACAGGATATGAAGGCACAGCGCATATCTCCGAGGAGCTCCATCATGCAGCTTTCGGGGTGCCGGCAGCGATCATGATTGCGACGATCGGTACTGCGATTGCTGGATGGCTTCTCAATATCGCACTCGTTCTTCGCTCTGGCGAATTTTCGGGCCTTCCTGGGCCGTCGGAATCAGCATTCCTTGCGATCATGGTGTTGCGAATGGGACCTTGTCTCGCAGTCGCCTTGCAGGCTTTCGTTTGTTGGACTGCATCTTCTACAGCACAGGCGTCCGTCCAAGCGGTATCTTGTACCGTCTATGTGTTCAGTCGCGATCGCGGTTTCCCCGACAGTGGATTCTTTGGTCTCATTAGCCATGTTACGCAAACACCCCTGTGGACCGTTTAGCTAACGGTACTCGCTAGCATTCTCCCAGGACTACTCGGGCTGGCCAGCCATGATGCTATCAACACCATCTTCGTTTCACCGGTCATGGCTTTGAATCTTTCCTACGTGATCCCTATCGTTTTCTGACGCGCCTTCCATTCTCATCCGGAGGTCAAGTTCAAGCCGGGTCCCTACTACATGGGCGATGGCTAGATCGGAGCACTTGCCAATATCTGGCGTACACTATGGACGTTCTTTGTTTCCGTGGTGTTTTCACTCCCTACCCAGTTCCCCGCCACGGCGACGAACATGAACTATGCTATGGTCATCAATGTGAGGGTAATTGCTATCTCTTATCTCTAGTATGCACTGAGTACATATCGACACTATCAGGGTCCGACCTCCAATGTTCCTCCTGGAGGGGCTGGCGGGATGGACGAGGCGCATGGCATCTATGATAAAGCTGCCCGTGGTGCTGATAAAGACGTCTGAGTGTTCTTCTGGTGCGGGGAGTATCAGTGCTTTTCGGGCGGTGTATTCATGTCCACAGCAGGCACAGTTTTGTGGCACAGGACGTCACGTGTCTTTATCCCGCGCACAAAGTAACCAGCAACTCCACAATAACGTGCAGCACGCTGTACAAGTCGCTCCCTGGACGTGTCCTGCCACGCACCACGCACAGAGACCTAGGGCATGCGATTGCTCACTACTTGTCTGAGTCAAGCATCACACACCTTCCATCTGGTCTGAGATCCTTGATCATCACTGAGCATTCCCTACGCCAGTGATACTTCAGGTTCGTCTGGCAAATACACCGTCGCAGTGGTCTGTGTTTGCTAGGAATGTGCCGTATTCTTCGTTCTCATCTCGCCATGTGCGTGCTAATATAGTCTTTTTTCGGGTCGCAGTGCTGACGGAAGTGATAGCACACATTAGGGATACCCATGCTGATGGACGGAATCAAAGCTGTCCAAGGCCGTCGTTATCACGACGCGCCCCATCAGCTGGTATTGTCCGATCAACGGACCCGCGTGCTAGGGCAATTAATTCCTGCTGCGATTCGGTCGGTACGTACAATGATAACGTTTGCAGCCAACGTATGGCTTCCTGCTATCCATCACCATCTGGAAGCATCGTAAGATCTATTTCTCCTGTCCTAACAAGTACTCGGCATTCGAATCCGGAAAGCATCCGGTTCGATATCAACCCCCATTAATCAAACGCGCCGTCCCAAGCCCGCCCCACCATGTCTCTCTACCAGCAGAACACACCCGGGCCGCAGGCGCCCTACCGCGATGACGGACAAGACGACGATGAACTGCGAGCCTTAGGCTATATCCCCTCCTTCCGCCGCGAGTTTTCCAATCTCGCCACAATAAGCTTTTCTTTCAGCATCGTGGGCGTGTGCTCCGGCATCGCCAGCACGCTCAATACTCCCTTATTTCTGGGGGGTCCCGCATCTGTTACGTGGTGTTGGTTCCTCGGTACGCCAAGTTGCCTCGCTCTAGCGAGCAGCATTTCGGAGGTCGTTAGTGCATATCCAACTTGTGGCGGCATTTATGGAGCCTCTGCACGATTGTGTCCAACAAGGTATCGGGTGTGGGTCCGTTCTCTCTTTCCTCTCTTGCCAAGAACTCTTCGGTGCTGACCAAATTATTCATAGGTAGGCTGGATCGTGGGTTGGCTCAACCTCCTCGGTCTCACTGTCGGTCTGACATCCGTCGAATTTGGACTCGCCAACATGATACTCGCTGCCGTATCAGTGTCCACCAACGACACATATGCAATCACCCCCGGAAAGGTCGTGGGACTCACCACCGGGCTGTTGGTCATTCATGGTATCCTCAACTCTCTCAAGACCCGACATCTTGGCAGTTTTGCTAGCTCATTCATATTCATCAACTTGGGTGCCACATTCATCATCATCATCTTACTCCTCGCAATGACCCCACGATCTGACATGCACCCTGCATCATATGTCTTTGGTGCACAAGGACTCATCAACGGCACGGGCGGCTGGAACACTGGGATCAGCTTTCTCCTTGGGCTGTTGAGTGTACAGTGGACCATGACAGGATACGACTGCACAGCACACATCTCAGAGGAACTCCATCACGCAGCTTACAGGGCACCAGTAGCAATCATGACTGCAACCATTGGCAGTGCAATTGCTGGATGGCTTCTTAACATCGTACTCATTCTCTGCTCTGGCGAATTTTCGGACCTTCCTGGGCCGTCAGGATCAGCATTTCTTGCGATCATGGTGTTGCGAATGGGTCCTCGTCTTGCCGTCGCCGTGTGGGCCTTTGTTTGTTTGACTGCATTTTCTATGGCACAAACGGGCATCCAAGGAGCATCTCGAGCTTTGTATGCGTTCAGTCGCGACCATGGCCTTCCTGATAACGGATTTTTCAACCATATTAGTGATTCCACACAAACACCCTTGCGGGCCGTCTGGCTCACGGTGTTCATTGGTATTCTTCCAGGACTACTCGACCTAGCGAGCCCCGCTGCTGCCAATGCCATCTTTGCTGCGTCAACCATGTCTTTAGACCTTTCCTACGTGATCCCGGTCATTCTCCGACGCATCTTCCATTCTCACCCAGAAGTCAAGTTCAAGCCCGGTCCCTACTACATGGGTGACGGCTGGTTCGGAGTCATCGCCAATGTTTGGTGCACACTATGGACGATTTTCATCTCTGCGGTATTTTCTCTCCCGACGCAGCTCCCCGTCACAGCGGCAAACATGAATTACGCATCGGTCATCACCGTTGGGGTGATTGCAATTTCGGGATTCTGGTACGTGTTAGGTGCACACCGACACTATCAGGGTCCCACCTCCAATCTACCACCCGGAGCAATCGACAAGGTCGATATGGAGCATGAGGTCTCAAAGGAAGTTGACAGCGATCACGGTGCTAAAGAAGATGCCTGAGCGTTCTTGTACTGACAAGTTGTATTAATACCTCTCCAGCTAGGGATCGTCATGTATAATCTCGTCAAGATGCGAATTCCAAAGTGGGAGCGTACAAATGATTGTTTCCGTACAAATGCACTGTTAATATGTGCAATGGGCGAGTAGCCTACGGAGGTGTCCTTGCACCCGGCTTATCCACCCATGTCCACGATGCGACGCGCATTTGCTAATACCCTGTCGGGACCAACGATGCTTTGCTTGAAATCTGATCGGTACACCAATCTATGTGGGCTAACATATCGCCCACCTGCACCCTAACTGGTATCTTCAGTAATCACTGATTAAGGCGTTGACTTGGGACTGCATAGGTACTTGATGGTGAGGTCATGAAAGTCTGATGTGGTGCATGCATTCTTGACCATGCAGGCGGGTACAGTGGCATAGCAAGGCTGATAAGCGTTGTCTCGGTCAGAGGGGTATGGCGAATGGGGAACCAGGTATGGACGAGACATGTGGAACGGACGATTCAGTCACGGGCATGGCCACTAGAATGGCAGGGGGGAGGACGTGGTTGCGCATGACTGTGAGCAGGCACTGCGTGGATGAACCTTGTGATGGCATCAGTGGAGCAAGTACACACCAGACGCGTACTACCTCGACGGGTATAAGCGCAGGTCCAAGCTTGTCGACCTGTTGGGGAACTCTTCCAATCATCGACGCATATGTCATGGATTGTTGAGTGAGCGACGAGCGTCCGATCGAGACGTGCTTACACGAATAGATCAGGATTGGTATAAAAACCGAACTTCAATCTCATCCCCACTTGCAGGGACACCGGACGCGTGTCTCAGTCGTGTGGCTTGAGGTGCGTAACGGTCTCTTGCCTCCCGGCTGATCCTGAATGGCGCGCTCCACAAAGGCGACATGTACACTTGGCTTGAAGCTGCGATCAATGCGTCACTTTCCCCGGCTCGCCACACGCATCCGTCTATCAGGGATGGGAAAGCGAGCAATGTACCATGAGGGCGCAGCTTGAGCCGCTGAGACTTGGCGTGTCACGGATTCGAAAACTGTCAACGTTTCTGTCGTGCAGCGTCATGGTGATGAACCTGTGTTGCCAGTGTAAGCTGGCTGTCCTGTATTGAAATGCTGGCGATTTGTGTGGTGTTGGGCGACACTTCTCGACGCACCGCCCACTCGATAGATCGAGAGGCCCCTAGTAGTACGACATATGGTCATCCATCCATGTCGGCAGGTCCCACCGAATATAAAAGGTGTCAAGTTGAAACGCGTAAGCCCATTGCCGCCTAGCTGCTCGGACACGGTCCATCCGAGTCTGTTTTGCTGGCACGAGGCTGAAGCGATTCGCGATTATCTTTGGCCAAACCTGTTACATCATGGTCAGCGACCAACTACCCAAGCCGTTAGCAGTGTCGAAGTCATCCTCTCGCCGTTGCCTCGAGTATGTCACTGACGAAGAGACGATGATCAGTCTCAGACAGTGGCCGCGGATTCAACAGAGTTGAGGCTTCCCGTGTGCGTGTTTTTTTCTCCCTCCCTGCAGCCGAGCAATTGCCAGCACAGCGAGAGACATGCTCGAGTCGCCTCCGCAGTCCACACAAGCGGTTGAAGGGAGCGAGTATTTGGGAGTGGGACAAAATGTTCGCCGCCGAATCGCCGGCCCGGGAGTACGCACTGGCGGTGTTGCGGCTCTGATCGTATCGCCAGCCGTCGTCACTGGCCCCCGCCTTCAAGCTTCAAAGCCTCAAGTTTGGCTGCGAGTCGACGACGAACCAAAGAAGGACACGACCGTCGACCTCATGGCACCGACATCGTCCATCTGAACGGGCTCGCTCACCCATCCATCACCGCTACAATCGGGTCAATACAACGCTCGATTCGCAACCGACGCATGGCATCCCTCGGCTATCGAGATTGCCGTCCGGTGTCGTCACAAGGTCCTTTTTCTTGACAAGTACCCGGCGTACAAATCCAGTAAGCGTTCCGTACGATATTAACCCCAGCGGGCCAAACACCCCGTCGGGCCAAATCCGCTCTGCTCCATGTCTCTCTACCAGCGCAACGGTCCACTGAGGGCCCGCCGCGATGATGGACGGGACGACGAAGCGCTACGAGCATTGGGCTATGTCCCCTCCTTCCGTCGCGAGTTCTCCAACCTGGCCACGATTAGCTTCGCGTTCAGCATCATGGGCGTGTGCTCCTGTATCGCCAGCACGCTCAACACGCCCTTGTCTCTCGGAGGTCCTGCATCCGTTACGTGGTGTTGGTTTCTTGGTTCAGTAAACTGCTTCGTTCTGGCAAGTAGTATTTCAGAGATCGTCAGTGCGTACCCAACTTGTGGTGGCCTTTACGGAGCCTCTGCACGATTGTGTCCAACAAGGTATAGGGCATGGGTCCGTTCTCTCTTTCCTCCCTTGTCAAGAACTCTTCGGTGTTGACCGGATTACTTATAGGTGGGTTGGATCGTGGGTTGGCTCAACCTCCTCGGTCTCGTCGTCGGTTTGACATCCGTCGAATTTGGACTCGCCAACATGATACTCGCTGCCGTATCAGTGTCCACCAACGACACATATGCAATCACTCCCGGAAAGGTCGTGGGTCTCACCACCGGGCTGTTGGTCGTTCACGGTATCCTCAACTCCCTCAAGACCCGACATCTTGGCAGTTTTGCTAGCTCATTCATGTTCGTCAACTTGGGTACCACATTCATCATCATCATCCTGCTCCTCGCAATGACCCCACGATCTGACATGCACCCTGCATCATATGTCTTTGGTGCACAAGGACTCATCAACGGCACGGGCGGCTGGAACACTGGGATCAGCTTTTTTCTCGGGTTGTTGAGTGTACAGTGGACCATGACGGGATACGACTGCACAGCTCATATCTCCGAGGAGCTCCATCGCGCAGCTTACAGGGCGCCGGCAGCGATCATGATTGCGACGATTGGTACTGCGATCGCTGGATGGCTTCTTAATATCGCACTCGTTCTTTGCTCTGGCGAATTTTCGGACCTTCCTGGGCCGTCAGGATCAGCATTCCTTGCGATCATGGTGTTGCGAATGGGTCCTCATCTTGCTGTCACCTTGTGGGCCTTCGTTTGCTTGACTGCATTTTCTGTGGCGCAGGCCTGCACCCAAGCGATCTCTCGAAGTTTCTATGCGTTCAGTCGCGACCGCGGTCTCCCTGACGGTGGATTCTTTGGTCACATTAGCCATGCTACGCAAACACCCCTACGAGCCGTCTGGCTTACGGTGCTGGTTAGTATTCTCCCTGGACTGCTCGACCTGGCCAGCCCCGTTGCCGCCAATGCTATTTTTGCTTCGTCGGCCATGGCTTTAGATCTTTCCTACGTGATCCCGATCATTCTCCGACGCGTCTTCCATTCTCATCCGGAGGTCAAGTTCAAGCCAGGTCCCTACTACATGGGCGATGGCTGGATGGGAGCATTCGCCAATATCTGGTGTACACTATGGACGTTCTTTGTTTCCGTGGTGTTTTCACTCCCAACCCAGTTCCCCGTCACGGTGACGAACATGAACTATGCTGCGGTCATCAATGTGGGGGTGATTGCTGTCTCTTGGCTCTGGTATGCATCGGGTGCACATCGACACTATCAAGGTCCTATCTCCAATCTCCCCTCAGGGGAGACCGACGGGACCGACATAGAGCATGACGTTTCTGAGAAAACTGACGACGGTGCCGAAGAAGATGCCTGAGCATTCTAGTGCTGACGAGGTGTCACTTGGCCAATACTGCACTGCCGCATGTATCCTTTGCCCCTCCGTGCACGGCTTCTTCGACATGCGAGCACGAGTCAAGGTAGATAGAATAGACCTCCGTCTTAATACCAACGATCTACAGAAAATATTAGCATGTGTATGATACAAGCAACCGTTGCGAGTCGAGTTAAACGGACGAAACGAACGACGGCCCAACTCATGCCACGTCCGTGAAATAGTCAGCCAGTGACTCCTGAATCTCCTTTAGCTTCCCGCCAGTCGCCAGTAGCGCGCTTTCTTTGCACCACGGCATCGCATCCACCAAACCTGGAATGACAATGTCGCGCTCTATGAACGCCTTGAGGGTGCTCTCGGCGAGCATCATCCTTCCAAGGACATCCGCGTACTGCAACGGCAAGCCATGCTTGCCCATGTCCAACGTCGACCGCCATAGTCCTGCCCAAGCCTGGTTACACCGCACCTGGGCGCCGCCGGTACAACGCGGGTGGTGCTGCAACGCCGGCGACTCGCTCGGGAGTCGTTCGCAGAAACGGCCGAGCGCATAGTGCCCAGACAGCAACCGTATCCGATGCGTGCGCGTCAGCTGCGTATCCGCGTCCCAGACCTCGCGTCCCTGCAGCAGCATGGCATGATACGCCGATCCGAGGAGCGAGCGCAGATTGAGCCGCTCCGCCATGCCGATCGCGAGCGCGACGTCCTTGCCAGACGCGATCAGACGCCTCCACCGGATCGTGGCCGCCTCGAGCAGGTCGCGCTGTTCGCAGAGCGACGCGAGCTCGGTGAGCTGCACCAGGTTCGGCCCTTCTGCGTCGTCAATGTGCGCGTGCGAAGGACGAATGTAGATCGCCTTGAGCTTGTCCAGCGCCCAGCTCTCGATCGCGCGGAACTCGTATTTGTGCGTGATGCGTGCGAGGTTGAACAACTTGAGACTGATCGCCTTGGTCGACATTGCGCCCTCCAGCTCGTGCGGCCTGTGTGATGCAGCACGCGACGCGCCAGTTTTTTTTACGAAACCGCTTAGAAAGTAGAAAGCATCGGGTGTGGTGAAATGTACGTACAACGCGTACAGCGACCACAAAAGGGAGCGGAATTCGTCAGCAGTATCCCCTTGGAGCCTGATTGGGTTGTCGTCGCCCTCGCCCTCGGGTCCTACTGCGACGCCCGAGCTGTTGGTGGTGCTGGAGCGCAGATCCGAGTCTAGGGAGAACATGCTCTCGAACGTCGACTTCTCCTTTGTCAAGGCCGAACGGTGCACCTGTGTCGGTTGGCGTCACTTTCGGTCTAGCACGACGAGAAGAAATTTGGTGACCTTGAACAGCGTGTTTTCGACGAGCAGGACCGTATTTCCGTCTGTATAGTAGTAAGTCGAGTCCCGGCTCGGTATAGGGATGGATAGATGAAGCTGGAGCTTTGGGGTTGACGGACTGACGTTTCCCGAGTGCATGAAGGTGTTCGTGATGTACACATCCGGTGGCAAGTGCGACATGGTCACACTTTGTGGTGTCAACGTTTCAGTGATAAAACAAGAGCGCGCTCGCTCTCGGGTGGGAATCCACATTGACGATAAGATAAGATAAGATCCCACTCGTGAAGTATATCTACATCGAAGTTCAATGTCCCAACCGTACACCTTCGAAACGAAAGGACCATGTTATAGAATGTAGGCGAAGTCATGACGAATTTCGCAAACGATAAACAAGGTCGAGTGCAAAGGACAACTGAGAGAGCGAAGACAACCGAGATTGCATAGGATAGCGGGACCAAAAGGAGTGTTCTAGGAAGGAAAGTACATGCGCGGTTGAACACAGTCATTCGTAGGCGTACATACAAGGTGTGCATTGCTTTGATGGGTTCACCGCATACAGTGCAAATGTTGGAATGAATACGCTTGACCGCGCTGACGAATACATTGCTTGCGAACTGATTCTGAGAGAGAATGGTTTTGAGTGCTGAAATAGTCATTACGATTCGAGAGCCTTCAACTCTGCGACGAGCCTCTGCAAACAGAGCGTCGAAAATTAAAAGAAAACCGCGCCACGAGAGCACCAGCACTTACCTCGGCTTCCTTCACTAAGTGTGCCGGGTCAATGCCGCCCGCTTGTGCTTGTTGCCCAAGCTTGATACCGTATTCAAGCAATTGTTTCATGTAGTAGGGGTTTATAATTGTTTCGTCACTCGCCAGCAACGCCTTTGCTTGAGGAGCTTCCGCTGAAAGCAATGTTAGCAAATAAATAGCGTTCCCTCGGACGAATCACACTGACGCTGTCGCATGGCCAACCAAGCCTGCTCCAAGAGTTCAGGAATTGTCGCCCTTTCCTTTGGATGCCTGGCTAAGCAACTCCGCATCCCACGGATTACGTCGGCTCTGACGGGCCGTTTCAAATGTTCAAGCTTCTGGCGTTCTCCGTTTTTGTTGACCAGGCTGGGGATGCTGAATTCCGGAAACTCAATTTCGTGGGCGAGGTCCGGGATAGCTTTCATCTTCTGATAAACGGACAGATGCTGGAAAGGTGGTTGGCCGTAGACCATCTGGTACAAGATGCAACCCAGGGACCAAACATCACTGGGTCGGCCAACTTTCAGACGTCGCATGCCTTCTGGTAATTCAATGGCTTCGGGGGACATATAATTTACTGTCCCAATCTGAATACAACTCAGCGGTGCACTCCGACATGTTGCAAAAGCTCCGTACCTGATGGTCACGTTGAATGTTTGTGGTGTCGTTCGCGATGGCGTTGGCAATACCGAAGTCAATCAACTTCAGTTGCCCTCGCACCAGGACAAAATTAGCTGGCTTCAGATCCGAGTGGACTATTTTTTCCTCGTGTATGACATGTACCGCTTGCAGCATCTATATTCAGGCTTTCGTCACTACCGGGAGGTAGACGGATGCAGGCTAGAACGTACCTGCTGCCAGTAGTATGAAACCCATACCATGTTCAATGGCTCTTTTTGTTGCTCTTGCAACAATTTTGCCAGATCGATTTCCCCACATTCCATCACCAACATAAGATGACCCTTCCCTCCTCCCGGTCCAGCTTTGACCTCCGAGTCAAACAATTGGATAATTCGGTTGTTTCCTTCGAGTCGTTTGAGTAAACCGATTTCATTCATGTATCCGCTAATCGTTTCTGCGTCGGCTTTATCAAGGGAGACGCGCTTAATGGCGTAAATTTCGTTTGCCGCGTTCATCACGCGGTAAACCCGAGAAGAACCGCCTTTGCCGATGAGATCAAGACGTGCATACACTTTCTTGTTCACCACAATATTGTGGTTTCGCACCGGGGCAGCGACGGGGGCAGCCGGGGGAGGGAGTGGAGGGGCAGGTTTCACACGTTCGCGCTGGGTGGCCTTTGCCTCCGACTCGCTCTCGACAGGTTCCTCACCAGCTGCCCAAGTCTTCCCGTTCTTTTGGACCCCAGTCCCAGGCGGAGGCGCCAGAGCGCCACTTGTCGTTTGGAGTTCTGGAGCAGTCGGGCTGCGTCGATGATAGCCCTGTCCTTGTAGTTGCGGCGGAGGTTGTGAGGGTTGCAACTGAATGACCGGGAACGGGTGTTGTTGTTGTAATGACGATGGGGCCCTGCCTTTTGGTGACAACCTCGCTGGCAGGTGTTCGACGGCAGTTGGAGATCCAGCAGAGAGTGGATCAAGGCCGAGTGTGCGCACCGTGTCCGAATCACGTCGGTTGTGAGTCTGAACCTGCGAGCGGAGGTGTGCTTGGGACATGTGCGTTGGGGACGGCGAGTGGCGAGGCTGCTGGACATCAGGGACAATATCTGCCATCTGTCTTCGAGGATTGTCTGCAGCATGCCCTACACACCAATGATCTGTGAGTCGACCGAGGTGAATGTTAACAGTCAATAGGCGAACCTTCTTGTTCCATCGGCACACGCCGCACACGCGCAGAGTTCAAGCCAAGGCTTGATCCCGGTCTTGAAGAATATTGGTTCTGAGTAGTCAGCAGAGCTACGTGGCTCCCGGGAGATTGCCGTTCTTCGGCTGGAGGTGGGTCTGAGATGCAGAGATCACAAGGTGGCTTAGGACATACCGCCAGAGGCATCGCTCAGGCTAGCGGATCGCCGTGGACGCGCGCTGCTCGGTTGTGTAACAGGGGGGACATAGCTCCGATGTCGGATCCCATTCGCGGGCTGTGGCTCCTCCCCACCTATAGAACGGGAAGAGTCAGCTTGTCACAATTGATGATGCGACATCTACGGACCGGTATCAGTTTCTTCGCCTGCGTACTCATATGCAGCTTCGCTCTCGCTTCCTTCGTATTCATTGATTTTATCAAACCCGCCGCCAGCCACACCATATTTTGCACCCATCAGCACACGACCCGCTCGGTTGGGTCCTGGCATGATCTGCCGTCCAGGTTGCAGTGGTGGGCGTGATAAAGCGCCGGCGCCTGCCAAAGAAGAGTAGGCACGGGTGGGTAGCCCAGAAATTGCGCGCCCATCCACTTGGCTCAGTGAGGCAGATCGACTGACAAGTCTGGGTGATGGTCGCCTTCCTGCGCCGGTATCCGATGGCACACTGTCAACACCATCCGAAGATGTAATCAAGTTTTCCTTCTCCTCTTGAAGATATACGTCCCAATCCCCATGTGCACGAACCATATTATCATCGCGTTCGTCAGCTTGTGTGGCATCTCGATGGTCATCGAGAGGTATGCGCTGTGGTCGACCAAGTTTGCGGCCGGTTCCTCGCGGGCCGCTGGAGGCGGGTGCTCGAAGGGCCGATTGTGCAGCGGGTGTCAGTGCGGCTGGAACGGATGTAGCACGCTGAAATGAGCGTGCGGAGTTTGCTGTGGCTATGGGCTGGTGGCGGTGTGGGAGTTGGTCAGGGAGGGGGGTACTGTGTTGTGGATAACTGTCCGAGCGCGAGAGCGAGTTGCGGCGGGGCTGGTCTGATGAAGTAAGTGGTATCGGTGATGGTGGTTTGATGTGGGCGGGGGCCGATGCTCCGGGAGGCGACGATGATGGTTTATGCACTATGGGATCAAGTAGAGTATCGGGGGGGGTGGGCGGGGACGATTGATTAGAGCGAGAGGAACCTTTTGAGATGCGGACGTAGTTGCCAGCGGAATCAAGCTCGTAGTCGAAGGAGAGCTCAATGATGGAGGAGTCGTCTGACGGGGACGTAGATGGTTGGCGGCCGTTCTTTGGCGCGTCGAGAGCGGTAGTGGGGGGTGTGCGCGGTGGTGAAACGCGATGCTCGCCATTTGTTGGCGATATGGTTCGGGAAGCTAAGGAAGGAACCATCGAGGAAGAGAATTGGCGGCTTGACTTACGCAGACACGAGAAAACGAATTAAAGGAAAAGAAAGACGAGGTAGCCCAGAGTGTGGTGGGACGGCGAGCGACACGTCGAGGATGTCGGCGGCGACGGCGGCGACGAATGCGAAAAGCCAACTCAATTTCTTTGTGCCGCGCTGCGATTTGAACCAACACGAGGCTGCTACGCGGTCACGTGATGGTTGTAAATCCACGTGCGAGCATGCCCATCCAATCACACGCGTCACAGCCATCCGGAACTGGCACGCGTCCATCCCCACATGCGACCGCAGCCTGGGCCAGTCTTGTCGTGCCAGCGCGCCAAGTGACCCATCTCGCACTGGATCGTACCCGGGAGACACTGCACAACTCTGGGCGCTCCTGTGGCCAACCATGAACCTTCAAGTTTGGATGCTGGACGTAAGGAAGCCGAGACTCTTTGACGTGGTACGGCACTCATTAACCGACACGGTCTCGAGCACGCTACTTTTGATGATTCGGACGGTACCTCCTTTCACATGTGCTATGACTTCCTAGCTAATCCATAGCCAACGGGTCGGACAGGGCATCAGAACTAGTTCACACCACCGGCAGCCACAGGACACGGCTAACTGGAGTCCCGCCTCGGACGCAGTAGGTTCATTCCGCTTCGGTGTGGTAACTTGTTTGTTACAGGACGCGGTTCCTTCTTTGCTCCCTTCTTACTTCCATCTAGGACCAAGGCACCAACAGCACCGTATGCCGTCAATCGACGCGTTCCGAGAGAATCTTGAAAAGTTCTGCTCGTGTCACCTGGCAAGTCATCCACCATTGCTGGCATGCTGGAGTCGTGAAACTACCATAAACAAGTGTACTAGACAACGCATCCCTGCAAGCCGTACTGTCCGCTCGACGCTTGGCGCAAAGAAGAGTCATATTATCCATTGAGTAAGAATCCTGGAATGGCTTTTTGATGTCCAGATCTACCAGCGCCAAGGTGGAAGAGCGGAGAGCCAACGTCACGGATTACATCACCGAGTATGTCACGAGGTACTCTTTCATGCCCGAGCCCGATAATTACTTTGAGGAAGACGACTAGTCCAAGACAATGGGTGTGAGTAGCACGAGCGAATAAAAGCAGAGACAGGTCCGAGGAGTGGTACCAGCTTTCTGGGCGGTGTAATGACGGTGTAGGCCAGCGTCAAAATCGTATGCTATTAGCATGACAAGTGTGCGAACAACCATGCGCATGCGCCAAGCTACCTGTACAGAATAGACGTATCAGAATCGGGATTAATCGAGGGGCGCCTCAGCGAGCTTTCTCGTATCAACGACAATCATGGTACAATGGTCAACGGAGTCGGGGAAGGATTTGCTGGCCAGAGAAGGGTGGAATTATACTCTCCAGGTTAGGCACCGATCGCCTGTGCAGCTCGACCCAGCTCATCCCTCTCCGCAGCTATAGAGGCATCCACGGGCGGTGTCGGGCTTTCCCGACCCCCTGTGGCATTTGATTTCTTTAATTTCTCAAGTTCCTCGGCGACGAACTTGGCATGAGCATTGTAGCTCATCACAGAGCTCAATACACCTCTTGCGACGTTTGAACGTGAGTGTGTCTAGCTGAGCAGAAAGAAGAGCGCCTCACCTGATGATGCCTTGGCGGTCAATGACGAACGTGATGCGGGGGTCGGTCAGTCCCAACAACCCCTGGCCAGTTTGGTATGCCTTGTGTACAGCTTGATCTGTATCACTCAAAACGGGATACTGCGTGACAAACGGTCATCAAGCTGGGGGGGGCTACCATTTAGGAGAATACTCGCAGGGAGCTTGTACTTTTCGACAAACGCCTTTTGTTTCTCCACAGGATCGGAGCTGATACCGACGACGAGGACATCGGAGCGCTTATATATTTCTTCCTCTGATGTACGGATGGTGAGAAACACACAGATCTCGGGACGGGATGGCACCCACCTGTTAAAGCATCGCGGAAGTGGCAGGCCTCGCGGGTGCAGCCATAGCTACCTTTGCACAGAGTTTGTATGAAACAAGCATGGGATGGAAAGGTCCCTCGATGGAGCGCCGCTTACCAGACTTGGGATAGAAGAACAATGCTATCGGTTTCTCGATGGGCTTGCCCTCCGGTTCAGGAGGGAATTTGAACACGTCTCCGTTCGAATCTGGTATGGAGAAAGGTGGCGCAATCTGATCGATGAGTGGGTGTCGAGGAGCCATTCCGAACAGGTCCAGGGAGACGGTGAATGCACAAACCTGAAGTGCTGCCGAGAGGGGTCGCTGTGTTACACAGATACTTATTTGGGTACCATTACTCACACTGAGCAACATGACATACTGTTTTTCCAGAGCATCTGACTTTGGACTTTGGCAAGAAGTAATCAGACTCCGTAAGGGGTCGACGATCAGGTTCACGGCGACGTCGTACTAACTGATCGCTTGGGTCGACAAGCTGATCCTCTCACCGACCCACTTATAATTGCTCAGCTAGCACGCAAAGCGACCCTCCCCCAGCGAAAAAGGATACCAAATTCCACCCTTGAAGCACGGCATCTAGCGCACTCCACTGCTTGACATCATTGGGAGTATCGTAAAACCTTGGGACAGACAGTAACCATGGGAAGAAGAACATGAGAAAGTGCCCATGCTCGGACCTATGATAACCCCCAACCTTTGACATCCAGCTGTTGATCATCACGTGGGCCACGGATACAAACGAGGACGGTGCAGATCTCCGTCGTCCCCACCAAGAACGATAATCGGAGATGACACGTCCCACCCAAAAGGCTTGGAAGGGGAACACGAAACCACGCACGCACGCGGGTGAATTCCCGGTCTATCCAGCGGGGACACATTGATAACCAAAGGGTACCAAAGCCGGCAGCACGTGGTTTGGGGGACTGCCTACGGCCATGGGTGCAGACCTTGAGAATGTAGTACGCCTCGATAAATAGGCGGGGTTTCACGATAGAGTTTGTTTCCTTCTTGCAACATGTAAATTATATGATATTGGAGCCAACGGGCAGCGGGGGATACTCTAGCGTCTGTACGGACTCCCACATGAGCGCATGGTATATGATTGTCTTACCACGCTACAGGGTCAAGGGACTGTCGGGTGGAGTCGGCATGCGCCAGGGGTGCCATGCAGATTTCAACACGACGGTTCAAGGTTTTGATGGGGACATTGCGTCTGCAAAAAAAGAAAAAAAAATGAAGAAACAAACGAAATGTTCATCATGGGACGCACCGGCATTCAACTCTGCAAAGCGCTGGCCGACACGTTCAGAGTGCTTGAGGAACTTGTCTGCACAGTTGAGAACACACTGCTCCTATACGTGGCGTCAGAATGAATGGCAGGATGGAAAGGGAGTAAAGGAACCTCTTTGGAAGAGAGGGCCTTGCTGGTGAAGTCGTTACAACATGAGTTGAAACATCTCTCTACAAGCCCAGAGTAGAGACGCAGAAAGTCTTGCATCTGAACGGGCGGGGGGGTGAGAGGGGTATCGGGTTGTGGGACTTCTCATACCTGCTTTTTTTCGATGACCTTCGTCATGTGCGCCTGCTCCGTCGCGTTGAACTGTGAGAAATCCATGTTCGTACTGGCCGACGACAGACGAACGGACGCAAGTGAAAAGCAAGCAGCGCTTCGAGCACGTGCGCATTTTACCGATCATGGAGTCACGTGGAGAAGACTTGAGATATGAGTCGACTCAGACAGACACGTCCAAGAAAAATACAGACTGTATAGCGACCTCTGGAAAAAGTACGTCCCTAGAATGCCATCGATTGACCATCTCCTCAGCACCTTGTAGTGGATCTCTCTGTAGCTCTTCCCTACAAAGATGCCCTTCAACGACTCGAAAACCGTCGCGTCAGGGCAACTCGACCTTTGATCCCCCCTCAGATCCTGCAGGAAGATCTACCGTTGTCAGTGGTTTCATTGTCATTTTAAATCCAACTCCTGCTAGCTAACGTGCTATGACATTTATTCAGGACACTTCTCTCCGCAAACACTGTCCTGGAGGGACGTCGTGCAACCGAAAATGTACTCCGTGGCGATGATGACCGTCTGATGGTCGTAGTTGGGTAGGGTGCCTTCCATGCGATCTCGGGGGTTGTTTTCTCATGCGATGGCCGCAGTCCGTGCTCTGTTCACAACGTCGATGCTGCAATCGAGTATGCAAAATTGCTCAAGCAATATGCTGACAATGCCAAGGATGACCTTCACATTGTCATGCGTGTCTACTTTGAAAAACCACGGACGACACTGGGGTGGAAGGGCCTCATCAATGATCCGTACGCCACGCCCAGCTACCCAGTTTCCATTCTCACGCATTGCTCACGGTCAGAGACATGAACTCGACTTTCCAGATCAACAAGGGTTTGCGCATGGCTCGCAAGCTACTACTTGACATCGCTAAGCTGGGGTTGCCAGCTGGCTGCGAGTTTTTGGATACTATTTCACCTCAGTTCACAGCGGATCTCGTCTCTTGGGGGGCAATTGGTGCCCGAACCACTGAATCACAGGTTCATCGGGAGCTGACTTCAGCATTATCCATGCCAACCGGGTTTAAAAATTCCACAGACGGCTCAGTGGGGATCGCGATCGACGCGTGCAGGGCTGCACGGAGTGGTCATGTGTTTCTCAGTGTTGGAAAGGAGGGCTTGAGCAGCATCATAGAAACTGAGGTGATTCTCACCGTTTTTTCTTCGCCTAGTTATACTCAAGTCGAACAGGGAAACCCCGATGTTCACGTCATTCTTCGAGGAGGATCGAAGGGACCCAACTATGCCGCAGAATATGTGCGAGACTGCTATGAAAAGCTCGCAAAAGCCGGGCTTCCTGGAAAAATTATGGTAAAGTTCCTTTGGGACCTCCGTAAACATGTCCTAACACTCATGCCCACCAGGTTGACTGCAGCCACGGAAACAGTCAAAAGCAACACCGAAAGCAGGTGGAGGTTGTTGAGGACATCGTCAGTAGACGTCCGCCTATCATCCTTCTCCGGTTTATTGTTTGTGTTTTCACAGGTACAACAGTTATCTTCTGGGGACACGTCCACATACATTATGGGCGTCATGCTCGAGTCTAATCTTGTCGAAGGACGACAAGACATTCCCCCCACGGGACCAGCCGGGCTAAAGTATGGTCAGTCCGTAACCGATGCATGCTTGTCCTGGGAGATGACTGTCCCTACTCTTGATCGCCTGCGCGATGGTGTGCGAGCCCGCAGAGAGTTTGTGGCAAGGAATGTCCGAGGCCACGTGGCAAGCAGTATCGAGGGAATCAAGCCCGACGTCGTTAGTGCCGCCAAGATTGTTCCTGGTGTCGGCGGCACTAACTGGGTGGACGGTACAAAAGCACACTAAGCAAAATCGTAGCGATGGGTGTAAGATTATGATGTCATGCAATCCTATCCTGCGTGATGGTTCTTTTCACTTGTTTTGTTTAGCATTTTTCTTCAATCCTGCCATGTCATGCCAGTTTACTCGAGAAGCCGAAGTTGGGGATGCTAGATTTCGTACCCGTCAATGCCCGGCACTGGCACTCCTTTGAATGCATGCTGCCGTGTGTTCTCTTGCCCAAGAGTGACATTGACGGTACGTTGTGCAAAACGTTTCATTATTAATTGGTAGTAGCACTCGAGTTCCAGCTCCAGGTCGCCTTCTTGATGCTGCAGATACTAGCAAGGACCGCACGGGGAACTGAAGTGCGACAACCTCGGCCCCGCCAAGACGCCCTTGGCTTCGCTGCGAGAAATCTCGCCAAGTCCATACTTTCGGTGTTTACATGGTTTGACCACTAAAGGTTGTAGCGTGTACACCTATTATCGATAATCTCCGAGGCCATCACGTCCCACAGTTCCTCTGAAAGTTGATAAACTTAATCCATTTATTATTTTGCGTTCAGAACTCCCGACATGTGATGCCCCATTTCCAGGAGTTGTTCTGGTATGTATATACTGAACATCGTAATAGTGGGTCAACTGACCGCCGTTCGGGCCGTCGTTTGTGAGGTAGAAATGGGCCAGAGGCTACTCAGGGGTGGACAAGTTTCATGTATCTTACTTGGGCTTGGGCGAACGCGGCGAAGATGGGGCAACATGCGCCATTTGCTGCGGACCAGGTAGTCAGCAAGCCAACAAGGTTTAGACGACGTGTCTCTGGTGAACATGACCGCCGATGTTGCACGGTACTAATGAAGAGGACGTTGGCTTGTGGTGGCGCCACCTTTCAACGTATGTGACTATCAGTGTCATTGAGATACAGATACACGATGTTTCAATAGACGCGAATACCATGGACAACAACATAACAAGCACAAAGCTGAGGGAGAGAGAAACAGATCTACTACGTGCGTTCACTTCGCATAGACGATAATACCGGGAGCGGGGGGTGCCAATAAAAATAGGTCACTGTGGCCCGAAGGGCGGTCCTGGTCTATGAGAAATGCAAACGTTCATGGAGAAACCAGGAGAGCTGCACCCCATGATTGGCTGTAAAGTTGTGGCACCCAGACACGACAACGTCTGCCAAGGTCTCGTTGGGGGTTTCCGTGTCTGTACACAGGACTCGTGCACTGAGCGCATCCACCAAGGCCTCTCCAGAAAACTGCTGACAACCAAAGAGCTTGAGTGTCGTAAGCTGTGGAAGACGGACACGGAAACGCCGTTGTGAGCCGGACCCAGGTACTGTCCGCACGGGTTCGGGTTTGAAGAGTTGTACAACCTTGTCGGACATGTCCGATCCAACGATGGAGAACTGCTTCAGGTGTGGGAGTCTATCGAACACCCATCTAAAGTCCTTTGTGCGCATGTCTGAAAGATCCATGTCGAGAATCTCAAGTGGAGGACAGGAACGTAAAATGAGTTTGCGAAGGCCCATTCCAGTGTGATGGTCACTCGAGGGAGACTGGGAATAGTCGCGAGCCTCGTCGTCGCTGTCGCCATGTTCTTCGAGGTGATAGTCATCAAGAGACACATCCATGTTCAAATGACGAAGATGGAGCTCCCGGAGGGAAGGCAGGTGGAGGTGAGAGAGGATGCTGCGCTGGATGCAGACGAGGTCGAGTAAGAGGGTATGCAAACGTGGGAGGGTGACGGTGATTGGCGAGGTGGTCAAGACGCCTTCCTCGTAGGAAACGCCATGCAAGTAAAAGTGCTCGAGATTGGGACAGCGAGCAAGGAAATTGAGGAGCTCGGGGGAGCGGACAGTCTGGATGAATGAAAATTCTGTGATGTCGAGCGAGGTAAAGTGGAGCGGATTGATGAGGTCAGGCGAGGGGAGAGAGGAAGCAGTGATCTTCATGGAGACGTGGCGAAAGTTGGCCGTCCCACAAGAGAAAAAGATGTTGTTGTCGTCGTCTCCGTCAACGTCAAAGGGAACCTTGAGGCGGACGTCGAGATGGTGGAGGACGCGACGGGGAGTGGAGAGGGTGAGGTCGGAGAGGCAGGTATGAGAGGTGCGGCCCTGGAACGAGATTCTGCAGTCCGTCCAGCGGGCGAGATGAGGGAGAAAACAGGACATGATTGGGAGGAGACGGTCAAAGTCGGCGAGATCGAGGTCGACGCTGAAAGGCAGGGGGTCTGCGCGGGCGATCCAGAGCTCGGCCTGGGCGGCGATGGAGCGGGTGGAGCGGGGGACGCTGGAGACGATGATGAGCTGCCATGCTCTGGGGGCGGCGAGGCAGACGTGGCGCCAGAGTCTGCAGACGGCGCATATGACGAGAGGCGCAAACTGAGACTGTGACGCAGACGCGACGAAGATTTCGATCAGCAGCTCTGGCGGGAGAGCGTGCACGGTCATCGCGACCGGGGGTGGCGTGGGAAGATCGTCCAGTCAGGGGATCTGCTGACTAAGAACTATACAGCAGTGGCTGAATCCAAACCCAGGACCAAACTCTAATTTCCATTTCGTCCCACCATGCCAGGCGTAAGAGACGTCAGGTGCGCGCACCCCGCGTCTCCTTCGTCCACCCCCGACGCTCACCCCTGTGCTCAGTGCAGAAGCCTTCATCGCCGCGTACGCATCCCACCTCAAGCGCGCCGGAAAGCTCGAGGTGCCAACATGGGTCGACCTCGTCAAGACCGCCCCTTTCAAGGAGCTTGCTCCTTATGACTCCGATTGGTACTATACCCGTGCAGGTAATCACACAGCCCGTCTTGGAAGACTGATGTTGTTCAACGTCTCACTGCAGCTGCAATCGCACGACACATCTACCTTCGCAAAGACGTCGGCATCGGCAAACTTAAGAAACTCCATGGCGGCCGCAACAGACGCGGAAACAGACCTTCACACCACGCAAATGCTTCCGCTTCCGTACAACGCAAGATATGCCAGTCCCTCGAGAAGATCGGCGTCCTCGAGCAGACAGAGAACGGCGGTCGAAGAATTAGCCAGGATGGCCAACGCGACTTGGACAGAATCGCAACAGCTGTTGTTGAAGCTGAAAAAGAGGAAGAGGACGAGGAAGAGGAAGAGGAGGAAGAGGAGGAAGAGGAAGAGGAAGGAGAGGCCGAGGAAGAGGAGGACGAATGATCGTATTGTCCCCGCATATTCTCCTTGTCCCACTTCCCCGCATGCTCTGCCATGGTCGCCCATAACCGTCGCCTTTTCATAATACGGTATGGTGCATGCATATCTCAAAAAATACAGCTCTTATCCGTTTACTAATCCCCCTGACCTTGGGTCCCCGAGTCCCCCTGCTAGTACCAGGAAATCGAGGGGGAAGAAGTATAAACTAGGTGTTCCGTGCGGTTACAATCTCTGCTTGACAAATCGCAGAACTTCTCGGCTTTGCTGACAGTGACCGCTCACCCTGTCGAGACTCTCAAATAACATCATAATCTATTTGACTTCATCTTTGGTTCCTCTCGTGTTCCGACTAATCAAGCTCGACGACCTCAGCGTGCAGAGCGACACCCGGATGGATCGTTAATCATAATTCATTATTCCGCCTAATACAACATAAACAGCATCAGTACGCGTAAAGGTAAGTGCACGTCCACGCGCATTTTGCAAGAGACTCAAAACATCCCACGAATGGCGAGAGGTTGCATCCCCGTTTCGGGGGAGGCTATGGGCCGGAGTGCCCAGATACATGATCGATATATTTCTAAGGCATCCGCAGACTGTCCCCGCTTGGACAAGAAACTGTAAACGGGATGGTGTTGGCCGCTGATACCGGATACGGAATTCCAGCAGATGGCCGGAGGTGATTGGGAAGACGTTATATACATCAGCATACTTGACGATAAATGGACGGCGGTAAACCCGGGCTCTCTCCTGCGAGGTTCTCAAAGCATCGACTCTTGGAATAGGGACAACCCGAATCTGCCTCCACAGGCTGAATTTTCTAGGGCTTATCTTGGGATGCGGTTTGTAGTAAAGTCCACCTAGACGGCGACGCCCCGTGTCCTTCGTGGGATATTCATTTCGAGCCCAGGAACAGGGGCAGAAATCACAGGACATTGCGGATCTCCAAGCACCCCAAATAAAAGTTCTGGGGCAATGGGGATCAGATATGCTCTTGAATCTTTGGGTATCCGGCGGATGCCACGCACGGTGTGAGTCCCTCATACTAGGCAAATCGGGCTGTCCTCGAGGAGCTCAAACAACGGTCGGGGGCTATCTGAAATAGGCAAGTCGTCGACATCATCATGTTCCCCTAGCCACTGGCGACGAGAAATATATAGGAGGGGTCGTCCCTGCCAGCCCCTCTTCAATCCCTTCCGCCATGGGAGCCACCATAGCTGACCTTCAGTCTGAGGTTGCCAGACTTCGTCATGAACTGCACCCGTTTGCACCTGCCGAGAGTGAGGATGAGGAGCAAATCACTATCTCCGATTACCTTCTCACTAGGTTGGAACAACTTGAAGTTTCGGTATATCTGCACCTTGCCACACCGTTGTTTTATTTGACAAACGCACCCTTTAGTCTATCTTCGGGGTCCCTGGCGATTTCAACATGCGTATGTGTATCCCATGCGGTCGTACTCACAGTGACGCTCACGCACGGTTCAGCGTTCCTGGTGTGCTTGCAAGTATTCGCCAACATGTTCGTCCCGCTGACAGCCTTATCTTTAAGGATTACGTAGAAGACTATCCCAAGATCCAGTGGGTTGGGAACTGGTACGGTCTTCATATGCATCGACGTACATCGTCTTATGTGTTGCAGTAATGAGCTCAATGCGGCTTATGCAGCTGATGTGTATGCAAGAGTCAAACCACGTAGCATAGGTGTGGTCGTTACAACGTACTTGACACCCTAACCCTCTGTGGTCTTCCTGACATTTTGTACAAGGTTTGGAGTTGGAGAACTGAGCGCTATCAATGGTGTCGCGGGAGGTGAGGAGACAACACCCACTCTTACCCTGTCTAACCCTCATGCACCATCCAGCGTTCTCTGAGATGGTCCCGGTTCTTCACGTAGTAGGAGTTCCAAGCACCGTCCAACTTAAGACGAGACCACTGCTCCACCACACACTTGGAGATGGAAGGTACTGACACACATCACCAGACAAAACATCACTCACGTCGGCGGGTAGGTTTGATGTTTACACCAAGGCCGCAAGACAAGTGACAACGTCTCATGCCATGCTAATGGACAAGGTGTATGCTGCCGCAGAAATCGATCGTATTCTCACTGATTGCATCACCCGGGCATGTCTCCTATTTTATTCATTTCTGTCGAGGTTTACTCAGTTATCTCTAGGCTCGGCCGGTTTACCTAACTATCCCAACTGATATGGTAGCTGAACGAATCTCGGCCAAGCGATTGAAGGTCCCACTGTCCCGGGCGCCTCCTCCGAACGACCCCGTAGTGGAGAGTTTTGTCTTGGATGAGATCACCAAAGCCATCAATGAAGCGAAAGGCGAAGCCATTATTCTTGTTGATGCTTGCGTATCTCGGCACGATGTGCAGGACGAAGTGAAAGACTTGATTGTTGCAACCCGTTTTCCCGTGTATTCGGCCCCCATGGGCAAGACCACGGTCAGCGAGGAATACGATCGGTATGGCGGCGTATGTTTTTATTTCTTTTACCCGATCAGTTGCTTACCTTCGCCCCAAAGATTTACATAGGATCCATCAGTGACCCTGTAATCAAGGAAAATGTAGAAAAGACTAAGCTGATACTATCTATTGGCGCCCTGAAATCCGATTTCAACACTGGCATGTTTACATATCGAATCCCGACCGCGCGCACCATCGAGGTATGTAACTCTTTGGATTTGAGGTCGAACGAAATTCTAAATCAGCTTCAGTTGCACTCCGATCACACGCTCGTACGCCACGCGCACTTCCCAAGGATCGGGATGAAGCTTTTAATTCCAAAGCTGACCTCTCGTCTAAAGCAGCAACAGTACCAAGCCAAAGAAGTCGTTGTCCCTGGACCCAGGCTTGAAGTCCCTGTGGAACACGACGAAACCATCACACAATCTTATTTTTGGCCGCGGGTCAGTAAATTCTTTAAACAAAACGACGTGATTGTTGCGGAGACGGGTGCGCGATCATAACCAAAACTTTTGCAAGCGATACTTAGTGCACAACAGGAACCTCAAATTTCGGCGTCATAGACATCCCATTACCCGAGCGATCCGTATTCTTGAGCCAGATACTGTATGGCAGTATCGGCTGGTCTGTCGGTAAGTCTCGAGAACCGACATGGGCGGGCTACCCAGCAAGCTTGAAAACTGCAGGAAGCACCCTTGGGGCGGCCCTTGCCGCCCGCGATAAGGAACTTGGCCGTGTTATCCTTTTCATTGGCGATGGCAGCATGTAGGCCAAACAAATGTTGTGTGCACCGTATTCTAAGTAATCTGCAGGCAGCTTGGCGTTCAAGAGCTCTCCACGATGATCCACCATCGACTTACGCCCATCATCTTCCTGATTAACAATAGCGGCTACAACATTGAGAGGAACCTCCACGGCAAGAACAGGCGAGTGACATTTTATCATCCAGCGCACTGTACTAAGTCGCCGATAGGAAGTATAACGATATCGTGGATTGGTCAGTGACAGCATCTTTTTCCTCTCATGTTTTCAAGATGGTTTGGTCACAGGAAATGGGCATCGCTCCTCAGTACTCTCGGGGACCTCGACGGCACCTTATCGCGGTCCTACACAGTTCGCGACAAGCCGGGACTGGAAAAGCTTCTAGATGACCCTCGATTTTCTGCCGCAGGCAAAATACAGCTTGTGGAAGTTGTCATGGGCAAATATGACACGCCCCGTGCACTCAAGCTGGCCTCCGAGCTATCCACTAAATACGCAGAAAAATCAGCAAAACAATTGTAAATCCATTTCGGTTTTTCTCCATCAACATGTGCTGTGATTGACTGGACGAGCGAAGATTGCGTGTTCGAGTAGCATTTCGAGGACGAGCTTGTATGACTGTGATCATGTGACTGACGCGTTCCTGCAATTCGATTCGTTGACCACGTGCTGCGGCCGCATTCTCTATCACGTTTCTGCTGAGGGCGCATACGGAGGTCTTTGCACAGAACGTTTGGCTGAGGACCCACACCATGGCCCCAAAATTTGATGAGATACCTCAGCGTCTAGGCAACTATTGGTTACTCGCCAAACTAGGATCTGGTTACTCCGGTAAGGTAGTCACCGTTTTTTGGCACTACCTCTCACCCAGAGGGACGTAGGTTCGATTTTCAGCGCGTACCACGTGTTCAATGGAGAGTTGGTTGCAATCAAGGTGCAAGACGTGAATCATGAGTGCCCTACTAATCGATATGAGGAGTACTTCTATCCATTGCTGCAAGGCGCAGAAGGCATGCCGAGTCTGTTCGCCTCTGGCGTGCAAGGAAAATGGCACTATCTTGTCATCAGTTTGCTTGGGTCAAGCTTAGACAGCATATACCGAAATAACGGCAAGAGGACGCTAGATTTGCGGAGTGTTTGCTCGATCGCCTATCAAGTGGTACTGTGACACTGTCAAACATCTACATCAATCCACTGATCACACAAAACTTTGTAGATATCACGACTCCGGACAATGCATCACCACGAAGTCCTTCATCGCGACATACAACTTGGAAACTGTGTGGTTGGTCGTACACCAAACGAAACCATGATCTACATGATCGACTTCGGATTCTCCAAACGCTACATAGATCCGATCACCCATCGCCACATCCCTGATTCGAAGCTGAAGAGAGATTTTCTCGGAAATTATTGGTTTACCTCGGTCGGTGTCCACTGTAAAGGCAAGGGTCAGTATCCGAGGCTCTTTTGCTGGTCGATACGTCCCCATGAATTACGCTGCAGTTCCGTCTCGTCGGGACGACCTTGAAGCTGCTGCACTGATGTTGATCCACCTTTTAACCCCTGGCGGACTTCCTTGGACTCGCAATGGCGTACCCAAAACGGACGAGCAGCACGCGCGTATAAAACGTGCCAAACTGTCTGCTCGTCCAGAGGACCTGTGCCGTGGGATGCCTTCAGAGTTTGAAGAATTCTTTAGATATTGTCGACGACTGAAGTTCGCTGAGCAACCTGATTATGAGTATTGGATGAGCGAATTCCAAGTACTCGCTCAGGAGAACGGATTTACGGACATTGACAAATTTATCTGGCCACCGCCGCCCCAGCAGGTATGGTCTGTTTCATGCAGTTTCGTCCTGGGTGAAAGAATATTGTCCTAGGCGAAGCCGATTTCGCAAAAAGCGCCCATGCGCCCTGCATGCACCGGGTCACAGATGGAAAACGTGCTACAGGATCTCGCAAAACTCCAGCTCGACCATCGCCCGGCCCTCGTTGACCAGACAAACACGCCCTCGACGGATCAGGTAGCGAACCCCAGTGATACGAGAGAGAACGGCGACGTCATTGATCTCACCGGCGATTCCAGCGGAGGGCGGCGAACTCCAAAGCAAGCGAAAGACTTGCCTCCGCAAACACCTGTGCGCATCAAAAAATCAGAACGACTGTGGAAGCTACGAATGGCATTATCGAGGACCACGGATAACGCTGCTATATCAAAGATTGTTGCGGAATTTGCCACCGTCCTCAAGGAGACTGGAACATCGAAAACGTTGACGATAGAAGGCTTCTGCTTCTTGGATGCGTTGCACAGACAGCTCGGTGATCCGGCAGCGTTGGTACAACCGATGCGGACGTCACGAACTCGGAGTACGAACTTGGAGCAACATTCCGACACACAGCCTGCTTATGTAAAACTGGATCTGGTTGCAAGGCTGAAGCGAGAAGTGGCGAAGGCCCCAGATAACAAAGTGCTCGCTCGGATGGTGGCAGATTTTGGTGCTGTGACGAACAGGAGCAGTAGTCGTACGATCACCAAGGACGGTTTCGCCTTCCTTGAGGGCCTAGCCGCGCGCTTGCACGCACTGAGTTGACGTTTTGTCTCTTGATATAGCTAGATCCTTTGCATAGCCTCTGGTTGGGGCGTGATTTTCAGAATGACGTGCTGACAGGGCAAATCACGTCGGACGACCAGTCCCACAGGAAATGCAGCCCGACGCCGCCCTTTGGAACGGACGGCTTGCGCAAGTGGCATCGACATCCACTCACGCCCGGGTCTGGGGTGATTCGGGTGAGCCTGGGTCAAGGACTCGAGGCTATTTGCTTGATCTGCGATCACCAGACTGCCAAATAAGTGCATACCACGTGCGATCCGGCCAAACCCGGTGCATGTTTTCCCCCAATAAAATGGTGTTGCTCGCCTCGGCTTCGACTTTGCCTTCTCCCCCTCGTTCCGACGCTTTTTCTTCCTGCTGGAACTGCCGGGTCAGACTGCCCCACTACGCCCATCACGACCACCATGACGATCACATCCGGGGATAGTACCACCATCAAGCAGAACGAGGTGGTCATTCCTGACCTCACCATCAAAGACCTGTTGAGCGCCATTCCGTATGTTCGCCGCTGCCTGCCAGTCGTTTAGAGCGGACAATTGACCACCTCATCGTGCACAGCCCGCACTGCTTCCAGCGCTCCGCCGTTCGCTCGTCGCTCTACATGTACGATCCCTTCTGCGTCTCTTGCCACCTTGCTGACGCGCGATTTTCGCTGCAGCGCGTGGGATTGCGTCGTCATCGGTGGCATCTACAAGGCTGCTACGTTCCTTGATGGTCTCATTACTCCGGAGGCCATCCATTTGCCCCACCCTATTTTTTACCCAGTGGCACGGTTGTCCCTGTGGTCTTTGTACGGCTTTTGGACTGGTCTTTTTGCGACCGGTCTCTGGGTCGTTGCACACGAGTGCGGCCATCAGGCATTCTCCGAGTCCAAGTTTATCAACAACAGCGTGGGCTGGGTGCTTCATTCGGCGTACGCGTTTTTTTTTCTTCTCCCCTCGTTCACATCACGTGATTGACACGACTGGATCTCGATTTGAAATTACAGATTGGGGGTCCCTTACCATTCTTGGAGAATTACCCATGCCAAGCACCACGCCTCGACCGGTCACATGACTCAGGACCAAGTGTTTGTCCCCAAGACCCGTTCCCAACTCGAGCTGCCTCCTTTTGACCCTACACAAGAAAACATTCTTGGTTCGAGCGTAAGCGACAAGATTCGAAAGGAGCTCTACGATGCTCTCGGTGATTCTCCGATTGGTGCCATGCTCGGCGCTGCTGGTTACCTTGTACGCTCCATGCTGGGCCTTTGAAAGCACGTACTCATGCTCGGCTTAGCTTGGTGGATGGCCAGCATACCTGATCCGTAATGCTTCTGGTCAAAAGCGATACCCTGCCGGCACCAACCGTGAGTGGACAGGATGATTTTCAAGTATGAGCGCTTAGCCCGATCTCGTCAGACTTCAATCCAAGTGCTGTCATGTTTGCGCCTCACCAGCATGGTTCGATCATCGTGTCGGACATTGGTATTTTGTTGTGGTTGGCTGGAGTGATCGGCTCTATCTACACATTTGGTTTCTTGACCGTATTCCGGCTCTACCTCGTTCCCTACTTATGGTCAGCTCCCCATACATCTGTCATCCTTTTTACTGATCGAACCCAGGGTCAACCACTGGCTAGTATTAATCACGTTCCTGCAACATACGGATCCTATTCTTCCTCACTACCGTGCATCCGAGTTCACTTTCCCTCGCGGTGCTTTGGCTACGCTCGACCGCAACCTTCTAGGCGACTGTGGCAAAATCATGGGTTGGATCGGGGCTCATGCAACTCATGGTATATCCGAGACTCATGTTTTGCATCATGTGTCTAGCAAGATCCCCCATTACAATGCGTAGGTCCCTGTTGCTCTTTTATTTTCGACACTGACCTGCTCCGCATAGATGGGAGGCTTCCGATGCTCTCCGCCAGCGCTTGAAGCAGGCAGGAATTGTTCTTCAAGGAGCGCCTGGTGGATGGAAAGAAGTATACCGGGTTTTTAAGGAGTGCAAGGTATTATCAAGTTTGGCCTCGCTCGTAAGACGCTGACATGTGGTTTAGTTCGTGGAGGATGAAGGCAACATTGTTTTCTACAAGAATTCCCTTGGCCTGGCTGCCAGTAGACCCAAGATTACAGACGATACCGCTAGTGATTCTGGTGTGGAAGTCGACCGGCTGTAGAAGAGCCATGCTTTCGAGACTATATACGCATAATCTTAACGCCACTACATATAGACGCCATGATTGTTTTTACCCTGACTTGAGGGATTCATCGTGTAGTCTCACTATAATCAGTGAAGTCGTCCAGCCAGATCCAGACGTGCCGCAAGTACTAGATGGCTGTAGCGGAATGATGACTGGTCCACGCTCTCGATATTTAACGGGGTAGGCGCTCCGTTCGGGATGATTGTCCTGATCCAGTGGTGACATGCACGAATTCCAGATAATCCGACTGTGTTGCAAACGCCCCAGTTCCAGGGCCGTTGTAGCACGTGCGATGCTAATGTTTTCGATAAAGCTCAACGTGGCTGTCATGTTTGAGTTGATCCGCACTGCCCCATGCTTACAGTCACGATCGTCGTGATCTCTCTGTCCACGAACCTGACAGCATGAAAGTGGGTTCCCCCCGAAGCTCCCAGCCACCACTGCGTCTGGGCTCGAAAGGCGTTAGGGTCGTCTTTCGGTGGTGCTTTGAAGCGTGCAAAGTTCTCAAAAAGGGACGGGTAAGTCAGGGTTCCACAGCTGAGCGCTGAGCTCCGAGTCGGATATTGATGTTTTGCAGCTTGCGTTCTGAAACTCACGAGAACGGTGTCTGTCGGTCATTATTGAAGTTATTTAGGTCCGTGCACGACTCGCTCCAGAGTAGATTATGGCGGTGGTGGTAACATCTCGGACCGTCGACGCAGGGAACCAGTACTTGAAAACATTAGCCTTTTACGTATGCATCCGAGCAAGGTTTGCAACATCCTCGCACATCGTCGGAGCTGAGCTACGCCAGAGTTGGGAGCATGTCCTCCCTGCAGCTCGGTCGGTGCACCTCTGTCCAAAGTCAATGCATTCGCTAAAGGGATTGGTGTCGGAGTGCTTCCAGAAGCTTCCCGGATGCTCTCGCGCTATTCCAATGGACTTGCCACTCCTGGTCGCTGCAAACTTTCGAAACATGACTACCACACGGATAAAATGGAGCATCTCTTTGACGAGGGTGTTACCACTCAACACATCGTCCTCGGGATTCTTGGCTAGAAATGACCGAGGAGGGCACCGTGAGCCCTGTTAGCCAGGCTACCGCAGCTGACGGCGAGGACCTTGGACGTCACCACCCTCGAGAGGGTTCCAGACCATCTGGTTGAGAAGCGAGATGCTCTCTGTTCGGGTTTAATCATCGTGCAACGATCACACTAATCGACCTACAGAGACTGTCGTCCTAGGTATTGTCGACGACACTCGTCAGACGCTAGCATTCACCCCCTCCCCCCCCTACGCGTTCTTATCTGTGTCTGAGTGACAACATTGTTTCGCTGTGGGTCCAAGGGGCCAATGTTGGAATCGGCCGGTAGTAAGTCGTTCATTTCTGGCCATGAACTACATGCCGAATTGAAATATCGTAGGCGTTTGTATTTCCTTATAAGACTTACATTCTCTGAGACGGAAGTACCTCGGGTTGTCTGGAGCGATATTTGTCGTTATGGTCAGTGTGATTGTTGCCTATGACCCCTGCCAAGTGGACATCGGTTATCGAAACGAGCACTGATGGTCATCGTTTACAATACCTAGTTCCGGGTAGTGTTCTTGCTGGGACTCAGGTTAGTTTTCACGCTTTTCAAGCGCTCCCAAATCAGCTCGTTGCCATGGACATAAAGATAGCTCTCATTTCAGCTATCATTGAGCATATCTTGGCTCAGTCGAAGATAATTCATACAGAGCAGGTTGGGTAGGTAGGCCTGCGCGCTCAGTTATATGGTCTCTGTGTTGAAATGTCTTCGTTCAGGTCACTCATACTGTCGTGCCGCCGGCTGCATTCTCACTCTTCGGTCGCAAGAACGTGGGTAGGACTCCCGCCACGAGAGTTTTCCAGGTCATTCCACTCTTTGGTATGTTGGTGGTCCTTTCACATCGCTTTCCCAGTTCTTCTGGTACGTCTGCGATCTTCGGCGAGCGGGGGCTCACGTCCACACTCATGATGACACGATCATCCTTGGAACCACATCCTATGATCGTGTTTTTACATTCATACTCGCTGGTGGGGAAGCTTCGAGTCTTTGATTCTTTTTGTGAATATTGGACACGACATGGCCGTCGTCGATGGCGCCCTTCAAACAACAGACGAGCAAGATTAATACCTTGAGTAATGATGCAGCTGAACAGGACCTCACTCCCAAACCATGTCTACGAAATGTCAACATCACGATTCATACCGGTTTCCTCACTACGATCGCCGGATCTGGCATGGGTTTTCTCCTGTCTACTGTTATCGGAGGGATGATACGCGACTCTGGCGAGGTCCGTTGCAATGGGTCTATTGGATACTATGCTCAACAACCTTGGGTCCGGACCTCCACCATTCAGGACAAGACCATGTCCGGTCCTCGGCATCCATTTACTCCAGAAGGCCATCCAGACGACACGTTTCGATTCAGACCTTGTTGCCAGGAATGGCGACCTCACCCATCTGCTCGGCGGTGCCATGACCTCAGGGATCCTGAGATAGGAAAATGGACGCAAAGCGAAAGAGTACTTTAGCGACCGCGACCAAGGAGCAAAGGTCTTCTATCCAGGTTATCATTGAGGAAGAGCGCAACATGGTTTCCGTTGCGCGGCAATGCTGTGGATGTACCTGAAGGCCACTGGAGCGTTTGGATGGTTATCACACCGCTGATGAAAAATTATATTCTTCCAAGGTAGCGAATCAATGGTTACTCGGTGGACGAAAAACATCCGGCATGAGAAAGCTGGCACTTGGATCGGCGTGTACGATGGGTCGGGCATTGGCGCCCCCGTTCCCGCCACCGGCGAGCTTGTCGCACTATTTCTCGACATCTTTCAAGTTCAACTTGGCTCTATAGTCATCCTCGACACAAAACTTCTCCTGAGCAGCATCCGCACCGGCCGTGCGTTCCGCTACAAGATCTTTCAGGGTGTCATGTATGCACCTACGTGGTGATTCCAGAGTAAGCCGGTGGCAGAATCATGAACCGTTTTTACCGATGACACCGAGGCTGTTGATCAGCGTCTCATGCCATTAGTCTTTCAGTCGGTTGCAGGTGTTGAAAACTTGATCTCCACGGTCATTACAATGAGTTACAGCACGACGTATACTCGTTCAATCTCCACTTCAGACTATGTCATCTATCAGTTTGTGCTGAAAATTTACCGCAGGCCCCTCTACAGGCTGAAGTGGTTCTCTCCAATCTCGCACGGACAGACTTTGAAAATGCAGTCGGATTGCTCCCAGATATGAGCAACAAACTTGCGCTCTTGAGGATGCATGCTGGTGTGGTCACTTGCCGCGCTGTTCAAAGTGTCTGAGAGTGTATCCAGAAATTTGGGCCGCCCTTGGGGTGGAAACTGTGTCCTCCTCAACGGTGGTCGGACTTTCCTCGCTTGTGCATTGACGAACGTATAGAATCTTACCTACATTATAAACCTGCTCCTCAAAAGTGCCGCCAATGTCGAAGAAGTTCATTGAATTGATTGGTCTTCAGACTGAAAAGCTTAATTACTCTCAAGATGAGCTTTTGTCGAAGCGTCGTGAACTACACCACGTCACTCCTTAAAGAGGACCATGTATAGGTCAATTTCGACCCGCCAAGGGATGGTGGCCAACGTGCGGCTTGGAGATCGGTCTGCGTGACATCGCTACGACATATCACCTTCGCCCTGACGAGCTCGTCCTGTGCAATGTCAGCCTTGCATTCAACGCGGAGGTTGAAACTGTGCTTGTTGTCGGGCGTACTGGTTCCACACTTTTTGTCTCATTGCTGCGGATGATTGGCCCGAGCGACGGCGTGGTCGAAATGAACGCCAACGGTAAGAATGACACGTCAATTCGTACCATCAGTTCCAGAGCTCCTGAATGATCTCTCTCCTGTCTGATATCAAAAGCCTCTTGGCTTGTCAGCTTTGCGCCGCGGCCCATACAGGTCAATTTTATTCCTGTCTTGATTCAATGGCGAACACGCAGATGATGTATTCCGGCATTCCCTCGATCTTGTGTGCCTGCAAAAGTAGTTCGTTCCTTCCCAAGCTCGTAGGTAAAGGACAATGGAGCAAACCTATTCTATCGGCCAGCACTGGTGCCAGCCGCGTGTCTCCCAGCTGCCGCGCTACGCAACCCTGGAGCCTTGCTGTTGAACGAGACGACAGCATCGGTCGACGCTGGCACTGATGATGGCGTTTCATCGAATCCCGTCCAATTCCGTATGTCAGGCGAGGTCTCTTGAACGGCCGGGTTGTTGGCGGCGCCGGCTTCGTGACTAAGCAGACTTGTTTTCGGCGATTCTTCCGAGTTTCCCGACATTACACCCGACGACGATGAGACCTTCCGCTGTCCGCCTGCTCAACATTCTCGTCCCAGTGAAGCGGTAAACCCACGTCCCCGTCCGAGACACGTCCTAGTCCAGCTCATCCCGATTCACTCTCCAAGCGCAGTAGACTATGCGGTAAAGATCCGTGTCAACCCCGAGCAGACCGGCATCGACCTCAATGTCAAACATTCGATGGTGTGTTTTCTCCCTCACAAGCACCCGCACTGGCTCCGCTCAGCTTCGCCCTTCACGTAGAACCCGTTCGACGAGATCGGTGTGTGTCCCTCTCTCACAAGGCACCCTTCCGACCATCACCCATTTCTGACGGACAGACACACCTCTTTTGCAGCGGTGGAAGAGGCAGTCCGGATACGCGAACGCCTCAAGGACGCCGTCGAGTCTATCAAAGTCGTCACGATCGGCCCCCCCAAGTCTTCCGAGACCCTCCGGACAGCGCTCGCCATGGGTGCCGACGCCGCCATCCACGTCGAGCTACCCGAGTCCGCACCGTCCCCGGAGCCACTCGGGGTCGCCAAGACCCTCAAGGCCCTCATCGAGCGCCAGTCCGACGGCGTCGACGTCGTCATCATGGGCAAACAGGCCATTGACGACGATGCGGGTCAAACTGGCCAGATGCTCGCCGGGCTCATGGGCTGGGCGCAGGCGACGTTCGCGAGCAAGGTCAGTGTCGACCCGGCACAGAAGCTGGCGCACGTCACTCGGGAGATCGACGGTGGTTTGGAAGAGCTCCAATGCAGGCTCCCTCTCGTGGTCACCACGGACTTGAGGTGAGCGTTCTTTGAGGGTGTCATCGGCGTCTTAGGCTGATTCCAAACCGTGCTTAGATTGAACGGTGCGTGGTGCTCGCCCCAGTGACGTGTCCGGCTCGTCACGCGGCGGTTTGTTCTTAGAGCCTCGATACGCATCTTTGCCCAATATAATGAAGGCAAAGAAGAAGCCGATTGAAAAATTAACCCCTGCGGATCTTGGCATCGACCTTACCCCTCGCCTAGAGACCATCAAGGTCACTGAGCCGCCAAAGCGTGTTGGTGGTGGCAGGGTGCGTGTTTTCTTCCTGTGTTTCATTTCGGCAGTTCATTGGCGTTTCGTTCTTGACAGGTGCAAAACGTTGACGAGCTATTAGCGAAGCTCAAAGAGGCTGGAATTACCGCGAGGCGGACATGAGTACTTACGTCCAGACCCCGTGTTTACCTGTTACCTCACTGATCAATCCGATGTTGTTGGACACTGGATAAGTTATTGATTCAAGCGTCCTTCGTTGCTACTATCTCCCTACACAAGAATTGGGAGGGTGAACATGATTGCGGTGTGTTTATACGTTGATGGGAGGGGGGACGAATATATTCTGCTAAGCAGCCAAATATATATCTGAGCAAGGACGAGGGTGTGCAAGTTTCAAAGGACGGGAAAGACGACGAAATGGAAACAAACAACATGCTACAATTGCGGATTCTGGTCTTGATCATGGTTTTTTTTTTTTGGGAATGCGGAAATGGGTGAAGGAGTGACTTTTGTATGCGGAATGGGGAACGATAGCTTGTGAACACGTGCATTGCGCGGAACTAGATGCCGTGCAGGGGCTGGTCTGACGGTATTCGATAGGTGGGTCATGCATCTTGGTTGATAACACCCTGGAAAACGGCAAATTTACTCAGTATCAGGATACAAACTCGCGTTGCACAACATACCTTGGTGCGACATGCGGGACAATTGTTGCGGCCTGTCTCTAGCCACCTGTCCACGCAACCCTGGTGAAACGCATGTTTACACGTGAGCACTCGCAGCTCGTCCTCGGGGGTATAGTCATCAAGACAAATAAGACACTAGAGTGTCCTCAACCATGATTCCATTTTATTGAAAAGAAAATACGTACTCTATCAACGCAGTTGCTCGCGACACGTCCTTGATTCTCGTAATCCTCGAGCATCGACGCATTGATGGTTTCCAACCCGGATCGCTCTATTTCTTCCTTGGACACGGTTGGAGGTTTTACTTGACCCAACAGCTCAGCAAGCTCCCTGTTTGTTCCAGTAGTTAAAATACGCCATTCTAACAGACTATAACATTGGTGGATTCACCATAATGCCTCGAAGGAATCCAGGTTACCACCTGTAATAATCTGATGATCGGGTGGATAATACCCTGCCGAGCACATACATTAGTGGCGACGAACACGAGCAGCTAAAATACGTGCCTCCAATGACATAAATCAAGAAAGTCCTCGAGCCTGGTGTCTCTTGCGGCTGCGGGTTGGGAGCATCTGCATTTCTCCTCGAAGATCTCAAATTCCTGATCGCATTTGCGGCGCGACTTTGCCATGTTCGGCCGCGAGCAGCCTGTTGGCCACCTTGTTCTTGTTGGGTTGCGCTTGAGGAGTTTGGCTGGTGGCGGAACTCGGGCGGCTCGGGAATATGCAAAGGCGTTGACATTGATTGGTCCGACCCATCAAAATCCATACCCTCACCGTCCTCGTCATCTGCCACAGGAGTGTGGTGAATGTGCGGCTGAGGCGCATTTGGAGGCTGTCTGTCCATGTTCACAGACTGCAATCCGACGACAATGACAGGCACCACCACGCTACTGCGGTGTTCTGGGGGGTTGAAGGTCGCAGTCGTAGAAGGATTGGTGTCGTGTCCATTTGTAGGCGGGGATGCACCGGGATTCTGGTCAGGAGTGGACGCCAACCCAGGCATATTGGCAGTGGTAGCAGTAGAGGGCAGTGGTACTGGCGCAGCCAGCCCAGTATGTATTCCTGGGACCTCTGCCACTCCGCTGGGCGTAATCATTTCATCTTGCTGGTTCTGGTCTGTAGTGCGTGGCAAGGGAGAAGTAGAAGCCGGACCTTGTGCTGGGGTGCGAAAGGGGGATTGTGACAGTGGTAACGATCCTGAAAGTCCCCCAGGTTGTCCTAGATTCGGGGATGGAACTGCTGGGAATCGGTACATCCTCCACCAGTTGATGCCGCCTCCAGGAGTGTGCTCAGTACGTGAAGCAGAGCTTGGGGCAAACGGCAAACGGAATGGCATCGGTGGGTCTGTCGGGGTTGGACTTGTGGAATACAAACTCTCTGCCGTCAGCTCAGGGTCTGAAGATGGGGGAGAAGTGAAAGCCGACAGTGGGGTAGGATTTTGTGTATTTGACGCTGATCCTCCTGGCAGGAAATTTGGAGCGCTGGACGTCGAAGGAACAGGTAAAGACGACGCCTCCGTGCGAAAAAATTCCTGTCCAGTCTCGGTCCCCGGAACATTTGAAGGATCCTGGGCGTCACGCGGCGACACAGCAGTGACCCTTGAAACGGCACAACCACCCTCTACCTCTGCCCTCCGCCCCCTTACTGTCCCTAGGCTGTGTACCACGCCTAATACACCCCCTTCTTGCTGACTTTCTGACCCCTCTCTAGACCGCCATTCCGATGGGCCGGAATCGTTTCTTGGAACACGAGTTCCCATGTTGAATCCAGTGCTAGAGGAAACGTACGCAGCATGAATGCCTTCCGCCTCATCGTTATCTGCGGTGGTATTTATGCCAGTCTCGGCGTCGTTACTCGGAGAGGCAGCTGCGGACATTGACCGTGGGGGCGCTGTGGGAGGGAAAGACGTACCGCTATCGTGGGAAGAGGAAGTCGATCCAGGTCTGGTTCTTATACCTAGTGAAGAGTGAAACCCCGCTCCGAAGGCAGAAACCGCTGGGGATGTGCGTCCGCTCAGCTGTTCTTGAGCAGTATGCAGGTCCTCTTCATCGCCATCTTCGTTTGCATCGCCTTGGCAGTCGGGTTCGTCTTCATCACCACTGTCAGGACCCCCTGTTTCAAATTCTTCGGAATAGGAAGCAGGGAGACCTTGTAACTCGGGGATGGGCCGATCTTCCACATCCTCCACAGGTTCGTCAGGATCTTGTGGTGTCCTTCCAAGAGCGCCTAACTCCTGTTCCTGCGTCAGTGTAATCCTAAGGTCGCTTTGCAGATCCATGAGGAATCGCTCAAAACTGTCGGGCGGAGGAAGTATGGATTGTTCTCCGACTCTAGCTCCAGGAACGGCATCAACATCATCAAACACTGGTCCCTCGGGGGTGTTAGAATTTGTGGAGGCCACCACAGATGGGGTGCTTGGCGCCGGTCCACCAAGCCCGAGCCCCAGATTGAACGCCCTTGCCATCTCGGCAAGCATAATCTCGCGGGGATCCCGAGGTGGTGCAGCATCAGATTGTTGAGATGGAATACTTTGTCCTGGGCCCCAGCTTGAGGCGGTGTCGTTAGAGTGACTTGAGTTATGAGCCCCACTTCCAAGTCCAAGCCGGTCTCGGAGGCTGCTCCACACGTGCCTCATTCGTCTTGCATCTGAAGTGGGGGTCGGAGAAAGTGGACGTTCGGATGGAATATTAGAATTGAAACCCGCAGCCGGAGTAATGGAACCAGATGGTGGTGGGGGTTGAGAGGACGTGAGTCCCGGGGGGAATATGGGTTCCGATGAACCTGTCAAGAGAGATGCAGCAGTTGCGGCTGCGGCAACGCTTTTTGGAGTTAGCGAAGAAAGAGTTGGTGTCGGTATCTGCACGAGAGGGTAACTAGGTGCCCGAGTGACGTACCTCAACAAAGTCCCCAGAACATCAATACTGCTTGCGGACAAACCGGATGCCCCGCCAGGTGCCTGGGACATCGAGATTCCATGTGTATCTGTATGTGGTTCGTCCCCACTGTCCTCAGTCGCACCGCTGGCATTGGATGTAGCTTGCCGAGTCTGGGAGTCGACAGTTGAGGGGCCAATCACGGTTTCTAATGGAGGGGAAGGAAGCACGGTGGAAACCATGCTGGTAGGGCGTGGCAAAATGCCAGCAAGAGGGTTGCGTGATCGAGTTCCAGGTGGGAGGGAGGCAGGGCGCGGCGAACTGGTCTCAAAACTGGGGCTGGCGTTCGAATCGAGGGCATCATTGGTTGTTTGGGGGGTGGAATTGGATGCAGCTACGTGGCGCTCTGCAGGGCGAGGGACATCTGTCGTGTGGACAACACCCTGGACGACAACGAGGGTTCCAGGAGGCGGAAAGGGTCGAGGACTGGTGTTAGCTGGCTGGGTTGGGGATTGTGACAGAGACGGGGTGGGTACTGAAGGAGGTGAGACGAAGGGGGGTCCTGATTCTTGTAGCGTTGGTAAAAGCGAGCGCTGAGAGGGAGGAGGAGGAGGGGCTGCTGGGGCAATGACGATCTGATCGTCTCCGATGTGATCCGTGGGAGCACCGGGTTGGGTCGAAAGGGGAGCAGCTGACGAAGATGAAACGGGGCTGTCGCCGTGTTCGTTTTCATTGCCGTCCTCGATGTCGGGAATGTCAGCCGCCTTTTCCTTGCCCTTCGCGGATGCAAGCTGGGAGTCACTGTGACTGTCGGGCACGCGATGCGTGATGACGCCAAATTCGTCGACGTCACGATCGTCTGGGTGCTCGTCATGTTCCACTAAGCGATTCATACGTTCAGGGATGGCCCCATCGACGTTGGCTGGAACGTTGCGTCTACGTGAAAGCCCCCAGTGGCGTTTCTTCCCTCTGAGCGTCTGTTCGGGTCGGGTGGGGAGGGCAAGGGAGGAGAACGGCCGCGATCTCAAGGGTGGCTTTGAAAGAGACGAGAAGATACGGCGTGGGAGAGAGCGATGGGGTAGGTGGGTCCCGTTGGTGTGTTCTGGGACAGGGACGGGCGTTGACGTCGGTGTCGGCTCTGGGGGTGGGCGGCGAGAGAGAGACTGGCCCATTGTGGCATAAAAGAACGAAGAGCTAGAAAATGGAGCAAGGGCAAAGGTTTTGCTGAACGTGCGCGACGACGAGGAAACGGTGTCGCCGCTGTGCTCGACGACGGCGACGAGTGTCGATTATTCTGGTCCGTTTCGCAGGTCTCGTCACCAACACGTCCAACTCGGTAAACTCCGAGTGAACAACACAGCCACACGAACTTAATTATCTAATTATCCCGACAAAAAGAGAACGAAAACAAAAAGACAAGAGCATGTCGCTTCAAGCCTCCCGCCAAGAGACGCGCTTGCGCAAGACAAGCACGATGAGCAGTTCCATCACGACCACGAGTACCGCAAACCCAGTGTACAACCATCCATCCCCAACCGCATCCTGTAGTGGCACCCCGGCCGTCGTAGATACGAATGCGAGTGTACCTCGGAACGAACTCTTTGCCGCTACTGCGCTGCCTGGCCGACCGGTGTTCTCGTCTACCACGTACGCCAATGTACCCGCGTACATCCACCTGCAACACGTCAGCACATCCACCAAGATTTTAGCCCGTGTCGCTTACATCGGAGAGAACCCACACAAGAACAGCATCAAGCAGACCACACCTACAGTGACGTGCTTCTCTGCCACCCATGCGTATCCGATGACACTCAAGGGTAGCCAAACCATTGCAAGCGTCGCGTTCTTCGAGTGCATCTTTCCTATCCCATCATTATTTCCATCCCGTTCTCCTAGCTAGCGAACCCACCTTAGGATACCATCTCCCTTCGTTCTTATTTTCATCTTCATCACGATGCGGTCCGACCATCGACCACCATTCACACTGTTTCCAGCATTCCCTGTTTTCATCAGCTTCTTGTCTGTCCAGTTTAACGGGTTACCTACCAGCTCCAAGTGGGAGGAGAACTGCCCCGATCGAAAGTGGGTCGTATCCGTAGTATTTGCTTAACGTTCGCATGCACGTATATGACAGCTAGACGCGAGCGCCAATCCTGATCATCCCGTAGCTCTGTCCACGCAAAACCATCTCTACTACTCACCATTTGCCATCAGGATCGTGATGTTGTTCCTCCGCCGCATGATTATCCAAAGTGGCGGAAAAGAATTGATATCCGAGAAAGAGAGATTAACGTCGTCCAGCCCTGAATCACCCTTGTCTGTGGCTGCCCCGTTTTCAACTGAACTCGGTTGCGATGGCATGTCCTTGCCGCTTGCTTGCTTCTCCTCTGGCCCCGATCTACTCCTCGCAATTGTAGAGTCGACGACAGACTTGGCGTTCACTATGGCATCCTTCCGCCTGCGTAACGCAGCTCGGTAAGTAAGACTACGTTCAATCCAGAACGTGTCTTCGGACAAAGATATGAATGCCCCCAAGACGACATCTCCACGCGTGGCGAGAAAATAAAATAAAATAAACATGCGGCAGGCTGCCCCCGAAGTTGGGTCCGAGGGCTGGTCCAAGAAGCGGTGCAGCGAAGGTGCCCGTCATCGTCCCTCGCTCGTGCGCACCGCATATGTCAACTATGATTGCTGCCGAAATCGATATTGCTGCGCCAGACTTGCAGGCCAACTGGTTCAACCACGTCCTAGACATGAAATTTCTAACCCAGCAGCTTGCAGGACACGCATGTCAACCAGCATACTGATCGTCCGAGCGTTGGCTAAAATGGCGCTTGCGAGAACAAAAACAGTCGAAGTTGCAATGAAGACCAGCTGTTCTGCTTTAAGCTCGGATTCACCCTCTCTTTAGAAGAAACGAACCTTTCGACCTTAGACTTCACTGGCAGCGCTCCAAACGAAGGTTCTCTGAACAAAGATAAGCGCAGCGAGCGACCAACTGATCTGGACACTTTTAACCTGCAAATCTTTCTGGATCGATAAATTGGTGGCTACCCGGATTTCCACTTGAGTCGTCCTCATCGAGCACGAAAAAAAAAAACTGACCTACGGCTTTGTATATCAGATGCGAAAGTAGAAATTAATGACGCTGTGGATACAACATAAAGGGTCGTAGTCTATTGTGAATGGACGTTGTTGGCAGTATGCAAAACCAAAGTTATTTAGATGAACTACATGCCTTTCTTATGTGACTCCATTCGCGCGGGTCACCATTCACCGATACGTTCTCGACATCCGGAATGGAAAGTTCGCCCTCAGCTGTCTCCACCGACGTCAAAAGTGCCAGGAAGGCGGGTGCCTGAGGAATCGGCGCAGAGGGCCTCGTTTGTCGCTGTAGGACCCATCATGCTCTTGGACTAGCCGTTAGGAACGATTCACGCTGGCAGGGTAAAGAAGTAGGTGCTTGGAACTCTGCTCACCTCTCACATGCGACGTCTTATACAAGCCAATTTACTGGCGTCGCTCTGTCACCAGTATTGTCTAGCCCAAGCACCGGACAGTCGTTTCTGAGTTACTCCTCACTCGTGCTACATGGTCCAACCTAGAACGTTGCTTTCTTGTCAAATGTCGTCGGAATGAGTTAAAAAACGTGAGCGTTAGGTGAGGTAGATTTGTTTTCTCCCTACCAGCCTCCATTCGTCCCTCATGGGCTTATCATGATGCGACCTCTCACCTCCGGTCAGCTGCGCACTGAATTCGTGGCACTAGGCGTGTACCATGAAGTGTGGTAAGTTTCAACCCTAGCGCCAAGCCTCGAGGCCTCGAATTGCATAGGAGCAAATCCTACTCAAAACTTCTGAGTTAACAGAAACGGCAACACACTCCCACTTGTATCGCCCACACTGGACGCTCCTGGATGCTGCTATGGTATGCAGCTCGTTCATGACTGCCAAGAGTTGTAACCACCTCTCGGAAGAAGTACACGTACACGATTTCATCTAAACGTGTGATTTTTGTTACCACTTCTGACTTCTCGTTGGTCCCGTGGTGGAGCCCGAAAGCTACCATACTCGAATAGTCCAGATCCTGGAACGAAGTTCGATAACTCGTCAGCGGGGAGTGTACGAAAGGACACGAAAATCGCCAATACTTCGTCTTCCGAAGTACTAGGAAGTAGCAAATACCTAGATAGTAGGCGTTGTCTCATGTAAAGGGGAAGATGAAGCAGAGTCCACACCGGAAGCGTACAGTATGGCGATCAGAAGAACACATCAACATACCTTTCCCGTGTCGTTGTTTCTTTTTCCTCCCCTCTTCCTCTTCATGCACGCCTCGTGCATCTGCATGCTCGGTCTCATCATCCAACAAATTAGGGACAGACGAATAATCAAATTCCTCTGCTTCCTGATCGTAATCTTCGGTGGAAGCGGGCGGTTCAGCTCCACCCAATCGCGTTAAGTGTTTCGATTGCAAAGGCGGCGCAATTCCCCTGGCCCTGTCTCGTTTTCGTTTTCGTTGCCTTGTGCCTGCTTGACCGACGACGACAATAGCATCACTCTTAAGTTGATTTAAAAGGGTTTGGCGTTCGTGAGCAGGAACGAATGGGATCTCGACTTGACCCTCAAAACAGGGAGGTATAGGATCAGGTGTTCTGGGTGCAATAGGATCGCTCTGATCCATTCCGACATTCATGGAAACGCCCGATTGCGACGCTCCCGAAGCCTGTGTCTGCATTGAGGTAAAGCACGACGTGTTAACTGACTGTCAGCTTGACAGCCATTTGCCGCACGAGAGCATACGTAATGATGTGGAACACACGACGTACTGGAACAGAGAGCGCAAACGACGGCATCGATGCGACTGGAGCAATAACCAGCGTATTGTGTATCCTTTGCATTATGTCTTCGAAGTGTTTGATGGAATCATTCGATGCCTGTGCGCGTGTAAAAGCAGACTTGGTTGTGCTAAACGAGAAAACTCTTGTGGTCTAGAAAGAAACATGGGTTTCAGCAGTGTATGCGTGTGGAACACCGCGGAGGGAAGGGAACCAATCGCGGTGAGGCCATATTTGCGCAAGTGAAACGGCGCAAGCAGAAAATGATACAAAGGTGTCAGGGAAAAGAAAAGGAACTGGCACGGATTGAAAGACAGAAACGAGGGTCGCACGTTTTACTAAGTCACATAACTTACCTCACACAACACACTTCCAGACAGATTACCCCCTGTGGCAGAGCAACTTTCCTTCCCACCACCCGAAGATGGCAACATGGTCCCTCCTGCCTGCATACATCTCCTGGAATCTCCCATACCGAACAGGGCTGACTGTGATATTGAGAAGGTTACAGCGGAAGTTGACGAAGGAGGGGCGGTCCAGAGGCGTGACTCATTAGTTACCACCACAGTTGACGATGACATCGTAGAGCTCATCGTCTCAGATTCCTTCGCCGTTGGGGAAACCACCATTTCAACACCCTCGCGCCTGGCCTCTACTAACTCTTGCGGAGAGGACCTTGGTTTGTCAACCTCCGTAGCGCGCTTTATAACCGCCGCTAGCTCTCCGATGCGACGCTTGAGTATAGGAGGGACGGATCCACTGGCACCGCCCGGGCCGCAAAACAGTGAAAGCAGATCCGAAATGGTAACAGGGGCGCGCTCTGTCAAGAGGAAGAGGTGGTGAGTCGGGAGCACATACCTGGAGGAACCCATGGTTAATTTAAGTGGGAAAAATGGATCAGGAAATGCGAACCGTGTACTCTCATCCTCCTCCCGGGCCATATCTTCCCTCCACCGGTGCACGCTCTTATATACCGCAGCCTGTAAAGGCGAACCTACTAACCCGAGCTTGTTCCACTTCCGTGCAAGCGTATCCCACCCGCCTAAACCTGTACCACCCTCTGCATCATACACTTCAATTTCATACAACCTAAGCGCAGTACGGGATGAGCGTGTCAGAACATTGCGGACGAGATCCCGCCCGTGGTACACTGATCTCGTGTCCGGATCTTCGTCAAAATCAGCAGGGGCAGTAGATGACCGCTCGATGAGCGAGAGGCGAAGCATGTCGTAGATGTACAGGAGGAAATGGGTGTCAGAGCGAGCATAGTTAAGCATTTCAGCCGGGAGTGGCCTGCCACATAGACACCAAATGAACATGGGTGATAGAAGTCCTTCAGCTAGTAAGGGGTATGTCAGAGCGAATACAAGACTTACCGAATCCTCCAATCAGCAAGCTGGTATCGTTTGTCGGGTGTGAAGTGACAGAAAGTTTCCAATAGATATGCAAGGCTATGCTTTGGGAACTCTGGAAGTATCCATGAAGGTTAACTGCGGTCAGAAAAAAAAGTAACTACACGTGCGCACCCATAAGTTTCGATGCATGGAATGTATCAAACAAGCCAACGACAAAGATGTTGAAGTCTTGCTGAAGCCACACGATGTCCGATTCAGCACCATGAAAGACCTACGGTGGAAAGCAGCGGATGAACGCCCGATGTGAACGAGTATAAATAAGCATACCTTGATAACTGATGGGTCTGCAAATAGTTTTGCGATGATTTGGCCCGCTTCGTTAGCGATGCGCGCCTCCTCACTCTCTCTAACATCCTTGTTCTTTGCTTGCCTAAGGCCCTCCCTAACATCTGGTACCAGTAAATCAACCACAAAGTCTCCCTGCCTGGTCGATATCTGCATAAGTGCCAAGAATCCCTTGCAAGACCTGTATGAATGGTGCTCGAGATCCACCGCAAGTTCCGTTGCTGAAGTGAGAGCGTTCGCCATGGAAAGGAGAGCTTTGGGAGTTGAGACGAACGTCAAAGAATGAGAAGCTCCCGAAATTTCGGTCGAGGGAAGGTCGAGGGATGGCGGAAGCGGGGGTTCTGTCGGCGGGTTGAATACATGATCAGGGTAAGACGGATGAGTCAATTCGTAATAATAAGGATGTAGGGTGCGTATTCTGTCTTCTTCCTCATTGTCATCTTCAAGGACATCCTCGACACCCTGATCCGGTTTCTCGTCGTGGAAAACGTAACCGAGGGGCACCTTTGCACACCATTTGTGTGGTATGAGTGTTGCGGGGATGTACGGGGACTCGTCAGCGTTAGAGACAGTGTACTTGAACAATAATTGCGGTTTTGGCATGTGAGAAGCATGGGTAAGGGCGGGATCCAGTCGTCCACGAAATGGCTGTTTCTGAAGGTCAAGTTAGTAAGTCAAAGCAGATTAGATGTTTATGCGTGCTTTTGAATCGATTTGGTGAGGTTTAATCGAAACCGCGGGGATAGGGATGGCAGGGTCCTTTCTTCTGCCAAGAAAGACATCCAGCGCGCTGTCTGTGCTCTCCAACATGTCTTCCATAGGATCGACAACGTTGCGTACAAATTCGTCCACCAGGTCCTCCTCTTCCCGTATTCTACTCGCGTTTCCACTTGCGACGCGGACGAGCTTACTGGCCAGAGATATGACACGATCCGAGAACGCATCAATGTCATGGGCAAGCGCAAGGTCGATGGAACGATGAAAGGCGAGGTCAGTGGGGAGAGACGTTGCTGCCAGACGGGTAGTGCTAAGCGCCGCCGCTTGAAGTGCGTCAGAGAATGTGATGAATGTGTCCGCGTCCAACGACGTTGCCATGGACGGCAGCGAGCTCGGGGAATGGCTTTGAATGCTGACGACGGACAAGAGCGTAAAATACAGACTCACGTGACTATCAGTCATTATCACTCAACCGTCATGGAGTCAGCTACTACTAGTACGGACTCTACTGCCGTGTTCCCCAAAATCAATGCAAGTTACATCCTAGCGTTCCAGTTTTCTTCCTGGTTTCCTTCCTTCTCTTCCATGTCCATCCGATCAACCATAATCAGACCTCTCGATCAGTCGTTTAAGCACTACTTGGAATCAGATGGGGTATTTGTTCCGGAAGGGTCGGAAGATGTGTTGGTCTGCTGTTCCTATGTTTCAATAATTTCGCTGAAGCGCCTACCTGCAGCGTGGCTGAGAGCACGCTCCTTGACGACGACGAAGGCGGGAGCTCTGATGGATCAGAAGTCGGTACTCAGCGTTTCTCGTTTCCGGAGCTGGACGCGGTGATACGAGCCGCCATTGGTAAGTATCAAGCAGTCTTCCCGAAATTAAACTTTTCTGCTCCGAAGGTATGCAAAAGGTGGTCTCGCCCATGTCACCTGCATATATAACTGGCATAATTAGGATGCGGCGTGGGTCTTACCTATGTCTTCTCCTCTCAAGTGTACCTCTCCCGCCGACGTCTATCTTCTACTAAAGTCCTCCGACTTTATCACACATGACATGAACGCTGAGAATGTCTTTGAGGGCTGCGGTGCCGAAGATCGACCGTCGTACGACCTGGAGCTTATACTCAGGAAGTGGTATCCGGTGAACCGAAGTCAAGAGGTACGGTGCTTTGTGAGGAATGACGTCCTTCTTGGTCGGTGAAATCGACTCCAAATTGCGTGCTCGTCACTCATCTTAGATACCTAGGAATTACCCAAAGGGACATCAATTTCTACGATTATATGATCGACCCTGTCACTCAAGTTAACATCAAATCAACTGTACATCGCTTGTGGGAAGAAGACATTCGACCTAAATGGACGTTGACTCAACCAGACTGTAAGTACCCCTTTGTTGAACAGCAGAGTGGAACGAGGACTGACTACCGAATTTTGAACTGGCAGACGTTTTCGATCTCTTGCTCACCCGCGATCTTTCTCGGGGGCATATCCTTGACTTCAGCCCTTACGCGCCGCGAACGGACCCTCTCCTATTCAGCTACGAAGAGCTTCATTCACTTTTTACCCAAGCAGTTCACGAACATGGTGAACCACCCAACGAACACACAACAAACCCCGCCCTCCCACAAATCCGAGTAGTGGATTCGCCATTGCACCCCGCTGCAACACGTAATGCACCAGTACACCAGCACAACATGGTGCCTATAGAAGTGGTGAACCTCAGTGCAGGCAGGAGCATTTCTGAATTTTCTGGAGTTTGGAAAGATGAAATCAAGCGGGCTATGCTGAATGAGGATGAAAACCATGTCACACATGATGCATGAATCGCAAATTATAAAGCCTCGATTGCTTCATGTTCAAGTATACAGTACTATTGCAGGGGTATCTTATTCCTATAGCTTCGCCTTGGGTTTGATGTGTCTTCTCATCTTTTCGATGGTTTCCTCTGCCTGACTCTCGATTCTACTCAGCAGTACCGCGCATGTAGGAACATCCTTGATGAGGCCCACAGCAACGCCAGCAGTCCAAATCCCATGCTCGAGGTCCCCAGTGTCATACACAACCTTACCCCTTGCGCCTGACACAAGATCGCGCAAGTCGGCGAATTCCGCACCTCCTGGTCTCCGCTCAAGTGCGACAACTTGCTTTGACACCGAGTTCTTGAACACTCGCGCCGTATTGTTCAGAGTACGTAAGATATGGATAGTATCTTGTTCATCAGACGTGATAATCTTTTCCTTGATGGCATTGTGGATTGGACTGACTATGCCTCAGAAAGATTATTTTATCGACAAACGATCACGGCCGTACCTCTCTGCCGTGCACATGAAGCGCGTACCTAGCGCATGCCCTGTAAGGGAGGTAGCCAAGATTAACAAATCTACGCACCCATATTTACACCCTGTAAAATGGAGTAGTTTCAATGATCAAATCGATCTCTCTGGGCTAGGGGTAACAGCGGATACATACCACGGCACCGAGGGCTATTGCAGCAGCCAAACCGTGGCCGTCGACGAACCCTCCAGATGCAATGAACGGTACCCTTAGTTCTTGCGCAGCTCTAGCCAGCTACATACATGGGTCAGTGCTGCAGCTATTATATAGTAGAGAATATAGACCGCTGACCAAAACGAGACTGCCAATGTCATCTTCTCCCGGGCAACCAGCGCCTATGGATAATTATTTAATGCTTATCCCGCAGTCGCGTGGACAACCTGCCGTACATTCAAAGCCATCAATGCTGAGAATGTCGACGCCCATCTCTTCCGCAGACTAGAATGAGATCAGACACGTGCGCTACACCATCGCAGAGTGACGGGGGCAGCGAACTCCTAACCTTTGCGTGCTTAATGGAGGTGCATTTGTGAATTACGATGCAATCATGCGATTTGAAGAAGTGGATTAACTCCCTCGCTGCCCCCACTATTAGCAGAATCGAAAACCACGAAGTGAGACTCACGGTTGTTTCCAGCAGTCTCGATAATGCGAACACCCTCTTCGACCGCAACACGAGCATAAGCTTCATAGTCGGGGGAAATGATGGTAGGAAGGAGGGTGATATTGACACCAAATGGCTTGTTGGTAGCTGCTCTTGTCTCCCGAATAGCGGTGCGCAGGGCGTCAGGACCTGGTTGAGTGAGGGCTGAAAGGATACCTGGGGATGATCCCGTTATTCACGCGCCACTGTACCACCTGAGCTCACTCACCAAGGCCGCCCGAATTGGAAACGGCAGCAACGAGTGGAGGCTTTCCAACCCTATGGAGCAAACGTATGATGGCGCCCATTGAGTCCTGTGAACGAGCGATGCTCATACCATTGCATTCCACCCTGGACGACTGGTCTGGGGGTATGAATGTGATGCTAAGTCCATGATATGTACAGTTGCACGAGAAGGTACACACATTTGGATATGGAGGAGTTCGGTAAGAGACGTGACTATCATCTTGGCTGAGAGAGCGACGGGAAGAGACGGGTCGGATGATATGGCTTGCTTCAATGCCTGTGATTGTTCGTGGATGCGCTGCGGACCGGTCTTCTGGGCTGCGGACGGGCAGAAAGCGATCACACGGCAATGTACGTGCAATGAAAACGGCCATGACGTTATTCGTTCCAGCATGAGCTGTCATAGATCTTTCTCCCGAGAAATGTCGAACCGACGCGCTAGAGCAAATGCCGGCTGGTCAACTCGGCTAAATTTGCGAACGAGAAGCACCACCTGACACTATACCTAAGTAGTAAACGTGAGCCTTCCTCAAGGTTCAAGACTACACGCGTCAACCGGGCCATCCGATAAGTCCTACCTAAATTGTATGTGGGGTGTTTGGGCGCACTGGCATGACAGGACAGACGGACCCACATATGGAGTGGGGAGAAGTGGATTTTGTGCGCTCGATACCGTTCAAATAATCACCGCTATCAGCTCGTCAGCTTCGCACACGCAAACTTCTTCGAATGCATCGTGCAACAACGCATAGGCTGAAAATTAAAAATGCAGTCGATACGCACTACTTTGCAACCCTGCAGTGGTGGTGGTTTCAAACCAACCAGTACGTAAATTTCGTTCGGCCGCAGTCCGTGGCAGTGCGGCGGCATGCTTTTGTCCCGGATCCTGTTCGGTAGCTGACCCGCCGCGCATCTGCTCTGTACCGTTCCAATTTTATCGTGCGCAACCCCGAAGGGTGTGCGTCGCGCATCTAGTAGCCGTAAAGAGTATGGTTTGTTTTGGCTCGGTGTACTTATGATCAAGCAGTGAACAGCCCAGGTGGACTGAGAAAAGGTGTCAAGCTTCTAGTTTCCCTTCAGGTTCGTAGGGCCATGATAGAGAATCTTGCTGCTATCTGCCTATGGATGACAGCCGGCGCCCGATAGGACCAAGACGATGATCGGCCTACATGGCCATCTGGATGCGTCCGACTCCTTGCTGTTCTCGTCGCCCAGCACGTTTTATCTTTCCTCAGAAAGAGTTGCGGCAGTGATGGCTCTTTTCCTGTGCGTTTGCCTGTCGTCTTCCCAATCACAATGCGCCGAGGCGAGGAAGACGGGGAAGTGAGAGCGCCGCACTAGCCGATTTTACACAGGATCAGTGCGGATGTCGACGGCGCGTATGACAGAGTGGACCTGGCCAACACGTGTCTATGCGTTGTCCACTGTCCCTCGATGAAAGCGCCTTGAAGTTGGTAACGGTGGTAATAGTCATGAACTTTGCAGGCGACCACCGTAAACAGATGCAACTGAGCAGCCCATCGCTTGTTGAGTTGCAGTCTGAGAGTTTTTCATCTCGGAGTTGGCATATCACGTGCACAGTGGTTCACAGGAATGTCGCCTGGGGGCCGCATGTACAGCCTCTTGCAGTCCTAAGTTGAAATATGGTAAAGTACACGTTCAAATACTAGCACCGTGATGGACCATCTCGGTGTGAAGAAACCGTTCCTTGATCCCAGCCTTTATGCCTTGGATACAGACTCTGCAGCATTCTTCAAGCTCGCTACCAGTATCCACGATGACGATGAACTCAGGGAACATATCTTGGGTGTCCAAGCACGAGCATATGCCGTGTGTATTTGAGGCAGACATTCCACTGCGACATCTTGATTCCGACTTTCTAGGTAGCCCCTTACCCATGCATACGTTCCTTCAGCTTCACAAAGTACGCTTGTCGTTATGCCAGATCCCGCTCGGACCCACATTTATTTGCAAGGCTGAAAATATCCAAAATGCCTGCATACAAGCATATTTTGAAACTAGGTCAAGAGCGTCAAGGAGCCTCGTTCCTTGATGTCGGATGTTGTTGTGCGTCCTTGCACCGAGTCTTACCTCCATCACGGCGTTGCACGTCGACTCTCAGTCGGGAATGATGCACGCAAAGTCGCATTCGATGGCTTTCCGGTCAGACAAATCTTTGCGTCAGATCTGAGACAAGGTCAGAGACGGCCTTTTGTTCTTGTTGCATGGCTTTTAACGTTTGCGTCCGAATCACGCCCAGAGCTCTGGGATCTTGGGCACGTACTTTTCCGTTCCAGTTCCAAATCATTCCCTGCTACATTTTTGGTTGGGGACGTTCTCGACCCCGCTTTCCTATCTCCGTTCGCGAACAGAGCGGCGCCTTCAGTGAAGGTAGACCCATCAAACATCGGCACGCTGAATGATCTTCGTGGAAAGGTTTCAGCCATTTGGGCCGCCTCATTCTTTCACGTCAGTCTCATACTGCCCACTGCTAGGCATCCGTGCGACTGAAACTTTGATCCAAAGCTCTTTTCAGAAAAGGATCAACGTCAACTCGCGCATGCGCTGGGGTCTCTTTTGTCTCCAGAGAGCGGCAGCATCTTGTTTGGTTGTCACATAGCGTTACCCAACAAAGGCGTTCTTACCGACAGAATCTCTGACAAGGAGGTTAGAGTGTTCTGTCATGATCCTGATTCTTGGAACGAGATGTGGGTGGGGCGGTCGACCACTCTGAGCACCAGTTTCGGTCCCGCAGATAACGGCGGCCCCTTTGGTATGGGAGTTTTCCCTCCGGAGAGCGCGAAGCTCGAGTCGGTCTTGAAACCGGTGAGATCTGGAACTGGGGAGACGTTCTGGTTCTTGGTGTGGAGTGTCATGAGGGCGTAATAGGGCCCTTTGGTTGAGAAAAAATGGCTCCATAGATGTGTGTAGTCTCGCCGTTGGGTTGTATCGTATGTGCATGATTGACAGAGTGCCTGAAGCAACGACGTACAAACTGAAAATTTGGTACCCTTGTTACCAGTACCAGTACGCGAGCAATGTTTACAGTCGCTAGCTCACTTAAGGCTCGTGCTCAGCAACATAGGCTACTCTGAGCCCCTCGGGCGCTGTGCCCCGGCGCTTGTATTAAAATACAGTCGACTTGCATTGGAAAGCCTCCACTCGGGCAGACTGCCACATTTCCGATAATCAGATCAGATGGAGTCTCGATTGTCGGGAGAGGTTATGCGTGACAGTGCTATACTGACACGGTGTTAGGCTCGCCGATTCGCGGGTGGAGGGTGTGAATGAGCGTTCGGTTGTCTAATTGAACAAGAAAAAAGATACATGCAACCTGGATCCAACTCAGAGCCGGTGGAGCAACTCGAATCCCCTCAACTTAGGCGGACTATCTGTTTCCTCATCCGCACTTGTGCGACGTGGCCCTCCTCTTCATTGGAATTCTCGTCCAAGTCATAAGGCAAGGGAGGCTCGCGCGTGACGCGGTACAGTTCTGTGTTGCTGAGGTGCTTGTTCTCGACCCGATCTGAGACGAACACGTAAGTTCGTGGTCACGAAGAAAACGGAAATTACCTTACAAAAGTTCCAGTGAAACCTCCGCAACACTTCTAACATAGCAGCAATGAACGCATATAGCTCGACGTTTCCTGCGTCGATGAACACATAAATCAACCAAGCAAAGCGAATGGATAGGTTGACCAGCTGCGGAAAGGGGCTAAAATTAGAGATGAGAGGAAGGATAGTGCAATCGTACCATAGATAGATAGTATAACTAGGACATCATCAGTGGGGTAAAGAAGATGGGTCGGGAAAACGGACCGAGATGTATGACGTGAAGACAAGCCGCGGTCTAAGGAGTGGATACCGAGCATATGGCTTACACATCGACCAATCCATGGAAAAGTCCTGGGACAGAAATTTGTTGTGGCGGTTGGAACATAGTAAACGGAGTAGTTTACCCAGGCACAACCATATAGCGAATTGATAGTCGCCGCGAGACAGAAGAGAATGTAGCTGTTTCCGGTGCGGGGGCTCACTGGGAGACGCGGAATTTAGCTGAACGTTGATGATCGTAGAGTTGTACCTACTGTGATGCCTCCAGTAAAAGTAAAAAAAATACTGTATCATCCCCACCCCGTATTTCCCAGCCTACTCGAACCAGATAGTAAACATCGGTTGGATGAAAATTCGAGACATACGTTAACAAGCTGAGTGATGAGTCTCGAATCCCAGTATCGCCTCAAGCTCTGCAGAAAACGTGAAAGGAAAGGTAATACTCCGAGCAGATAATACCACGCCCAATTCTCACTGACACCACACGTCACCCATGGATCGGTGATGGTGCGAGTGTAGAAGCAGCCCACGAAGTAGAGGTTGGCAATTGAATACACGAGACTGCAAAACTGATCACTGGGGGTGGCAGGGTGAGACGATTTTGACGAAGAAAACTTCAAGGATTATACCCAAGCCAGAGGTCTGCAAACTTGGGGGCGTAATCAGGTTTCGTAGGTGCCTCGTGAGTTGCTTTTTGGCTACAAACCTCTACCGTCCATATCCCACTAGCGCCTAGCTTGGCAATTTTCTTGATTGACCACCAGCGGGCCTGACCCGACATAAAACTCTATATATCCAGACCTTTCTGAGGACAGGCCTGTATGAGGCGTAGCCCAAGGACTTACACGGATCGGATTGAATATAATCATGGAGGTAAGAAGGAGCCAAATCAAGGGCCAAAGCGTTGAGGGACCAATTCGAGCCAGAGAGAACAGAAAAGCGATGCAAAGGGTGCAAAGGAGGAAGGAAGGAAGCTTTGTGTCAAATCAATGTAAGATTGCGCGGGATCGCCATACGACACATACTTCAAGGTATTCGCGACAATCAAGGCTTGACCTTGGGTTCAGTTCTGTGCAGATTGTCAGGCGCAAACGGAACATGGTGATAATAACGCACTGAATATGAAAACGTAGTTGATTCTGCTGCGCTTCCACACGAAGATATTGATGGCAATCAACAGAGCCAGGAGCACCGGAACGAGGAGTATCGAGTAAATAAAAAGTAGGACATCCAACGATGGGAGCGATTGCCGCGTCTGCTCCTGAAAACCTACAAACGAAGCTTATGGTGGTGCTTTGAAATTATATCTGAGGATGCTCTTACTTAGATAGCAACCGCCAGCGATTGAAAAAAATGCTAGTCCCAACCACAATCCACTACGGAATGTGCTGAGATGGTGTGTCTTTGACACTGAGTCAATTCGAAGATGATTGATTGCTCTTTTTTTGTTTCCGCGCTCTGAATACGTGGCGTACATCCATATAAGCCGAGTGAGCCGACAGCACCCACAGCAACCGGGGGTGAAAGGAGCGTACCAAATCGTGTCGCGAAAAGCTGTTCCATTTCCTTCAGCAAGGTGCTAGCCATAGCACCGGAGGCAAAGACGGAAGGTTCCACCTGTAAGAATACAACATTTGGATATTGCAACATCGTCGAGCACGGTGGATGCGTACCTTCTCCTTCATGTACGCTTCCAGGACATGAACCTTCGTAATCTTAACGTATTTCTTTAGCACTTTACGAAAGCCGGTGAGGTTAAGGGTCTTCAAACAAAACGTAATGAGTGCAAACATGGCACGGATGGCAACCCAACGCCAATCCCAGCCAGGTCACAATTTTTGAGCGATGTCGTATGCATAGAGGCAGGAGAAGAATGCTCACTCTATAATTGTTCAAAACCTCAAGACCGCTATAATAGATCGTATATGTCACCGTCGATTTGTAATCATGATATTCCACAGCGATATGGTTGCATTGCGCGAAACCCGGTACCCCATAAGTTTTCAACGGCCAATTTCTGAGGGAATAATGTTTGTCTCAACGCACCGGTAATGTTCAACGACAGCCTTCCGTAGTCTCTTTTTTGCGTGTTTATACTCACAAGGGTCGAGAGCATGCGCTACCTTGCTGAAAGATAGATTTTTGGGACCATTCCGGTGTCTATGGGGCAACCTAGCAAAGTTATTTGCTGCATTTAGAGGGTGGATGGAACTAGCGCACTTGTCTGTGCCTTTGGCTTCCCCGTCCTTTCTCCGGGATTTGTGATAGTCGCCATTTGGTCCCTTGCGTCCGGTCCCTTGCATACCCAAAACATCGTTCCTACTTCTTACGCCATGAAATTCTTCCCGTTTCACGTTGCGGTGGCTTAATAACCACTGGGTCATTGATAGAAATGAAGATGAGACAGAGGTATACACCCTCTTCGCCCAACCCTGAGCCTTTGCGCGCGCGGATGATTCCTGGCAGGGTGGTGCTCAGTGATATATTCATCATCCACCAAGAAGAGGGGAACAGACATGGAAAAATTGGCGGTGTTTTCCAAGTTCGTGAAGTTGTCTCCTAAGCAATTTGGATCGCTCGTCCATCACCTCCTCCCTCTCTATATAAAAGGTCTCCACTTTTTCTAGCTCAGCATCAAGCATGTCGAAAAACCTGGAATGGACAGCGGGCAGGCTGGAAAGCATTGCACGCAAGGGTGATAGCGTGGGGTACCCTGTTAAAATTATGGTTCAATTGCTAGGCCTGAGTGTCGAGTGAAAGCAGATGCTTGAACCTTCCAAAGAGGAACCCGGGGGAAGACGGCGAGACTTCGGGGGGAGCGTACGAATTTGTGGGGATGGTGTATTTGATGTTGCTCCGGTCAGATGAGACGGAAGGCCAGCCAGGGTTGATTCAATGGCGGGTACTGTTATGTTTGTGAGCTCTTCAGTTTGACCGCCATTAATATATTTATGGCTTACTTGGCTGATTACCAGTTCTCCACTTCATGATCGGTGTTGGTTTTCCACGATTCAAATCCACGTCTTTCAAAATTAGAAATGAGTTCAGTTCATGGTCAGAGGTGGAATGGGCGCTCAAGAGCGTTCTCACCTTCGAAATCATCATATTTCTCGTCGTTGAGAGCGGGATTGTAAGCATAATTGATGCCTCCACGTCCGAGTGGATGGGACACGTCGGCTCGCTGTGCAGCCTTGATTCGTATCACTGCTAGCTGCGCTTCGAGCCCATGATAATCTCTGTTAAGCGGGAGGTAACATCGTGTTTCCCGGATACAAAATCCAGGTTAGAAGATGGCCACTCGAGAACAAGCGCAGTGAGATCATTACATGTAAGCGTCTTCCCACTCGGGGGCCTGGAGAATGTAAATCAGCTGGACGGATCTATATAGTCCAGACACGGAGAAACTTACCCTGGACTCCTGGAGGTGTCTGTGACAAAGTGGGGGGTAACGGGGGGGCGTCAGATGAGAACTGGTTGAAGCGGTGAAGAGGATCTTTGCTCACCTTGCAAACGTCATGTCAGCCCCCTTGCTATTTCTTCGAATGCAAGAGGGAGACAATCGCTAGCATGCAACATGGCACTATAAGACAGCGGAAGGGACCGGGACAATGCATCCTGGAAACTGACGGCATTTGTCAAAATTTCGAGAGAAACGACGTTCCGTTATAAAAACGCCTCAAGTCTGAAACGGTGCGATCGAACGGTGCGGCATCCTCATACGGGAATTTCCGGGAATTATGAAATGAAGAAATTCCTTGCAAGCCCGACGAGGCCATTCGAGCTACTGAAGGAAATGAAATATCTCATTTGACGATCAGTGGAGGCGCGCTTAGTGATAACTGACGTTAAAGCGCCAAAATATGGCCGCGCCGCTGATCATGAGCACCTCTGGCGAGCTTACCCCGTTGTGCCTTCGTGCCTTTGTCACCTAAAAGCGGAGAGGGAAGACAAATCTCTGCGGCAGAACCGTAAGTACTAATAAGAGGGTAGTGATGAACTCGGACCCCAGCTGACCATCAGTAACCCCATATCCTGGATACGTTCCCGGGATTGTCCATACAGCAGTGGATGTCTGCCAAGAAGCCCATCACCGATAATTATCCTGGAAAGTCTAGCAGGTTGTTCGGGAACTTGGGATGGTTACAATATTTACCGGCACATGTGAACGCGAGGCCATGCCAACACCATGATGACTCGTAACACCCACAGACCACGCATTCCACCACGGACACATCACACTCAACAATGGCATTGGGGAAATACATGCACATCGCACCGTATCGATATCTAAAGTAACTGAGCACTAATATGGACTACGAACACAAATTGACCAACTCACCTTACACTGGCTTGTCGCAGTAGTCGGAGACGTAGTACTAGTATCATGTAGGACGATGACATAAACCAGCTGTGCCGTTTAGCACGTGACCGCGCCGCGTGTTGGAGTTTCACGCGTCGTCCCACAACTGCCAGTCGTTCGTACTACTCAGGCTCGAGACATGGCTTCAATCGGATCCGTCACGAAGCAAATCGCAGCGCTTGAAATATCCTCCAAGAAGCAGCCTAATCCACCATCAACGCGGGCAACGCACTCCAAGCAACCTAGCCAATCCAACGTCGCAAAACTGCTCACCAAGTATGCCGCACCTAACCCCGTCCCAAAGCCAGTGAAACCGTCTGCGCTCAGAAATCAGGCCGACACAGAAAACAGAACCGCCACGCCGCCGTCCCCGACTAAGCCTGTCGCCAAGCCCCCCGTCGTCGACATCGGAAAGTATGACGGCGGGTTCGAGATAGACAACGAAAAGAGAGGCGAGAAGGTGTATGGTGAAGCCGCAGACGACCTAGCACTTGATTCAAGCGTCTCGAGGTATTGCCGTCCGTTGTCGCACTGTCAACCTCGATCGTGACATCCCTGCAGAACACAACCCACTCGCGAGTGGAACCTAAACTCGTTCGATATCGGTCGCCCTCTTGGAAAGGGCAAATTTGGCCGCGTATACATGGTCCGCACTAAAGTCGAACCGCACTATATCCTCGCGCTCAAGTGTCTGTACAAGTCCGAAATCGTCCAGTCTCGTGTCGAGAAGCAAATCCGTCGGGAGATAGAAATCCAGCAGAACCTTCGTCACCCAAATGTCCTGCGCTTATACGGCTATTTCCATGATGAGAAGCGCATCTTTCTCATGCTCGAGTTTGCGGGCAAGGGTGAGCTTTACAAGCAGCTGAGCAAACATGGGAGCTTCTCCGAGAAGCGCAGTTCGAGATATATTGACCAGATGTCGGATGCACTGCAATATTTGCACTCAAAACATGTCATCCATAGAGACATCAAGCCGGAGAACCTGTTGCTAGGTATCAACGGCGAACTCAAGATTGGAGATTTCGGGTGGAGTGTGCATGCGCCGAGCAATAGGCGGATGACGCTCTGTGGCACGCTGGACTATCTTCCCCCGGAGATGGTGGAAGGAAAGGAACACAACGAAAAAGTGGACTACTGGGCGCTCGGTGTGCTCACCTATGAATTTTTGGTCGGAAATCCACCCTTTGAAGACCGAAGCAGCGTCAACGGTCCGTGACATCGTCCACTCATGTAAGCCAAGACTCATTTTGATTCAGCCACGTATCGGCGCATAGCAAAGGTTGACCTTCGAATACCTTCTCACGTTTCTCCCGAAGCAAGAGACCTAATCTCAAAGGTAGGTTCCTTTGGATTTCATATGCACACGGCCTGTATGCTAATCTTTGTAGCTCCTAAAATACAACCCAGAGGAACGGCTTCCCTTGGTGGAAGTCTCCCGGCATCCTTGGATTGTCAGATATCGTCCTAAGGAGGTTTCACGAGGGGTTAGTGACGCCTAGGTCCGAGGGTATTTCATTGAAAGTCGGAAATCGCTTGCGCGTCATGATTATACGGACTTGCTCACAGGTGTTTAACTATCTAGTCGCATGTACTTACTGATCTCAGTGTTGAATGCACGACATGTAAGTCTAATATGGGATCTGCAGGTAAGGGGCAATTCGCGCCTCTCCATCCTGTTCAACCGCTGTCCTACATCACAGAATCACACAAACGAGAGCGAGCGAATGTCATTGGAATTGGAGGAATTCGTAGTGTGATCTATTTCAAAATGAATGATGTACTCATGACACGTTTAACTATCCTGCGCGGCCAATTCGCAGAAATACATGAAGAGAACGGAACAACCTAAGACTGCCACGCCTCAGTATATCAGCGAAGACATATCTGCCCGCATGCGATTGTAGTCGAGTAAGCCTTCGATGGGCCCAAGAGCTGCGACTGCGATCTAAGCGAGGCATGTCAATGTCCACATACCACAAAGTGTATGACGATGGACTCACATCCTTATCCCACAGATATTTCTGGGCGACGCGTCTGATCTCATCAGGAGTGACGGCGTCGACGGCGTGCTCAATCTGTTTCGGTGTCATCCGGCGACCAGTTGTGACCAGTTGTCGGCCAACGTCTTCGGCGATTGCGGTAGTGCCATCTAGGCTAAGGAGAAGGCCGGCTTTGAGTTGACTCTTGGCGCGCTCAACCTCAACTGCGGTGGGAGCCATGGACATGCGCGTCCATTCCTTGAGCGTAAAATGGGCCACGTCATCGAGGTTCATGAAATTCTCCGATACTAGGTAGATGCCCCAGAGGCCAGTATCTGAATAAGACGTAGAAAACGACATGAAACTGTTTGCGAGGTTGTTTGAAGAGATAATGTGAGAAAGCCGAGAGGAGAGCAGAGACGATGCACCCAAGGAACGGTCCCAGTTACCCATAATTGACTGCATCACCAACATGGGGAAATAGTCGGGGGAACTCCAACCCACACCTTCAACGGCGATGGCAACGTGGGCGCATGGGAGTTCGTCGTCACGGACCCGGACCTCTGAGCCGATGAAGTCAGTACGAGGGTGGGCAAGGCGACCAAGAGGAATGGGATCAGAGGAGACGGGTAGGGAAGAGAAGTGTTTTTCGGCCAACTTTACGAGTTCCTGGTGGTCAACACCGCCAGCACCGACCAGGACCATGCGATCAGCAGTGTAATTGGTCTTGATGTAGCTCGAGAGATCATCACGCTTGATGGACAGAATGTTGGCTTTAGGACCGAGAATCGTGCGGCCAAGGGGCTGCCCTACAAAATGTTGGTAACTGCACAAGGCAGAGGGGCGAGGACATACCTTGAAACGCGACGGAATGGAGGTGGTCGAAGACAACTTCCTCCAACTGTTTGTCGACTTCCTGTTGTTCACGGAGGATGACATCCCGCTCGCGTTCGATCGCAGCGCCCTCGAGTTTGGAATTTTGCAGTATATCGCTGATGATATCGACGGCAACCGGGACGTCTTTGCGGAAGCTCTTGGCGTAGTAGACAGTTTGCTCACGCGAGGTGTACGCGTTCAGGTGGGCACCAAGGTTTTCTACCTCCAGCTCAAGCGCATGTTGGTTCCTGCGACTAGTTCCCTTGAAAGCCATGTGTTCCAAGAAGTGTGCCGTCCCATTTGTTTTGTCGGTCTCCGCGCGAGAGCCGGCATCGATCCAAACACCGACAGTAGCGGTCTGAGAATGCGGATGGGACTCTGTCGCAACAGTGAGCCCATTTGGTAGTGTGGTCGTCTCGGTGATGGGTGCCGGGATGTTCACCGCCGTTGCAAACGACCTCAAGGGCCGCTGGTGGGTCATGTCAATATTCGGGGCTGGAGAGGGACAGGAAAACTCACAGGGTGACGAGCAGCGCTGCGGAGGGCACGACCGAGCGACGTTCGAATGGCCATTTGGGAACGAAAAAAAAAAAAAGCGAAGGCGAGGTAGCCTCTGCTTGTCTCAAGACTCGGGTATTCTCGGTCACCCGGAATTTGCCGCCTTTACTAAACTCGCAGGATAGATCACGTGATATTCTCATACTACAGAGACAGTCTAACACGTCCCCCAGGGACGACACACTTCCAGTGCCCTTGTGTGCCATGAGAGAGAGCAAACCCACTCTCAGATGCTGCGAGGAAAGTGTTTGAAACAATCAAACGATTGCCGTCTGCTGTGTCATCTGCAACCCCTTGTTCAAAGTGTGCACCCGCAGACGTCATCTCCGGTGCGACAAGCAACGAGATGGTGTTAGGTATCGTGTCTTGAACGTACGTTGAAGCATCCGATACAGCGTCTCTTGGTAAGTGATAGAACTACCAGCAAAGTCACGTTTGACAACGCCTCTTGCAAACCGGTCCACTCACGCGAACGATAGCACCCTCCCCCGGTGCTGAGACAGCGTCGAGAGCGATACCTCCACGTGATGGGTTCCCTGCACGGATGCGATGGAGTTGAGAAACCTGGATGGCCCAACAACGCGCAATGTTGGTTATCGAGCCACAGACAAGACTAGTGCTACGTGCCTGCTGACTTGAAGGATCTATGACACCGACATAAAACTCGTCGTCCTTGCCCACCCAAGTTGCATGCGAAGAGGAGAGACCATGCTTTCGGATAGCGCTGAGCAGTAGTTGAGTGGGGTTTCCAGAATCTAGCGACAAGATCAGATTCCCATCCGAACTGACGACGCAGAAGTAGCGCAAATGAATGGGATGCGTATATAGACGGAGGAGAGCAGTCTTACCACGTAACGTTCAGATTGCAGCTTAATGCGACTAGTGGGGGGAAGGAAAGCTCGAGGGCTGGTGGAGGTGAACGCGACCGGGAAGTGAACGCGACACCAACGGCGCCATTTGACAATATCGACCCGTTGTAGAAAAGTGTAACCGGACGACCGGTGATGAAGGGAGTAGACGAAGCAATGAGAGAGAGCTTCATGCCAAACGAGATTTGAGATGGAAGACGGGCTGAAGATTGCGGATGGCAAACCTTGTTCGCTTGGGGGAAGGCGCGCTGCAACACAGTCGCAAGCCCTTCCGGCGCGTTATCAGAAAAACAGAAGATGTTGTTTATGCTAGACGGGCTGATGGACGTGGTGACAGTATTTAGAAGTGAATGCCGCCAAGAAGGGGAAACGCACTCGGCAATCCGCAATCCGTCAGGCAGCGTTTCTATGTCCGAATCGTCGGCTAGGGCACTGCGACTCCAGACGTGTTCCCAGTCGGCCAGGCCATCAGACCCGGAAAGATCATCGAGGGTTTGCATTCGTGAGTCCACAACGTTGGGTCGTGTTGTCCCCCTCGTGTCCTCGACATATCTCCTTCGGGCGGCGTGCCACCTCCCGACATGAACGTCTGCACGGCCCGGGATCGTGGAATGGAAGGAAGCACCGTCTACAAGCGCGTACGCGAGAGAGCAGGATCCCGGATCACTGCGGATCCTGGGGTCGGAGTGCTGGTAGGGTAATGGTGCAGATATGCAACCGACATGCTCGGGATGGAGTTGGGTGAGGGTAGAAGTGATGCGAGACAAGACGTCTGGGGGAGTCGTCGCAGAAGGGGCAAATGCGAAGAGGAGGACAGAGTTTGGCGAGGGCGGCCGAGGCCCCGTCTGGAGCGACTGGCGAAGGATGCTCAGCAGCGAGCGGGCACACGCGGAATGGTACGTGACCGCGGAAGACAACATTGTTTACTGTGGCACATGATGCGGCGTGCTGAATGTGGTGCCAACGGCGAAAGCCTCCAGTTCGAGCGACCGCGCGGGTCACAAGGCCAGCGACGTCCGCCTGGAGCGACCCAGATTGAGACCATGTGCACAGGGCGCTGGAGTCGGGACGGTGACCACTGCTGGCAGCGGACACAGCACAGACGAAATCGGGATGCGCGCGATCACGTGCCAGCGGTGGTGTTCCAGATAGGTCCGAGTGCGGTCGCAGTGCATTTGGCAGGGCTCGCCAGCGCAGGACGCGGTTGGAGGCATTTGCGGTCGTCTCGCCATTTCTTTCTCCTTCTCTCCATCTCGTCCTCTCCCCGGGCTTTTAAATCCCTTCCCCCGTCCGTCCTACGCCAGCCATGGCAACCCCACCACCACACGCTCCCCGTACCGCCCCCTCGAAGCTGCTCAACGATTATGTCCGTTCAGGCCGGTTTGCTCCAGAGCGCGACGCTAACCCTCTTACCTTTCAGCAACTCGGGGATTCCCTCGGCAAAGGCGCATTCGGTCAGGTATACCGTGAGTCCTCTCCTGCACGCGACAGGCTCGATAAACTCATGTGCAGCATAGGTGCGCTGAATTGGGCTACCGGTGAAACCGTCGCCGTCAAGGAGATCCAGCTGAGTAACATACCCAAAGGCGAACTCGGGCAGATCATGGTGCCTCTTATTTGGGCGGTTGCTTCACCTCTTTTCTCATCCTTCCCCATAGTCGGAGATCGACTTGCTCAAGAATCTCAACGTATGGCATCTTGTCCCCCGCATCCCTTCACGCGTCTAACCAATTTCAGCATTCCAACATCGTCAAATACAAGGGATTTGTCAAGACGCGAGAGTATTTGTACATCATCCTGGAGTGTGTACGCAACCCATCTACCCGCTCTTGACCGACCTCTCCCTAGATTCTGCGAGAACGGATCCTTGCACAACATATGCAAACGCTTTGGAAAGTTCCCCGAGAATCTTGTTGCTGTCTACATCCGCCAAGTGCTCGAAGGCCTCGTGTACCTCCACGATCAAGGGGTCATACATCGAGACATCAAGGGCGCAAACATATTAACGAACAAGGACGGTTGCGTCAAGCTTGCAGATTTTGGAGTTGCCAGTTCTACTACGACCGGCGCTGCGAGTGACGATGCTGTTGTCGGCAGCCCATACTGGAGTAGGTCACATTTATGCCTTGCTCAAACGCGTTGACATCGTCCTGTTAGTGGCACCAGAGGTTATCGAGCAATCCGGTGCAACTACCGCCTCCGATATTTGGTATGTTGAAGCACGTATGCGTGCACCCCCCCTCTCTCACGATGCTCTGACCTCAGGAGTGTCGGTTGCGTGGTCATTGAGCTTCTAGAAGGCAAACCACCATACCATTTCCTCGATCCCATGCCAGCACTCTTCAGGATCGTGCAAGACGACTGTCCTCCAATACCAGAGGGCGCCTCTCCAATTGTCAAGGACTTTCTTCTTCATTGCTTCCAAAAGGATAGCAATTTACGGATATCAGCAAAGAAGCTTCTGAAGCATCCATGGATGGTGGCTGCGAGGAAGCAAATGGATTTATCTGCCGAAACGGATGGACATCCGGGACGTAACAACTCCCAAACATTGTCTAGTGCACAAAAACGTCCCCCGAGTAATTATAACTACGATGAAGCTGTTCTTAAGGTGCAAGAATGGAACGAGGCCTTGAAATGTAATTTTCTTCTACCTACCACGCAGCCGAAGGAGTCTGATTATATCTAGCCCCAACACGTCCATCGAAACACGGTGGTCGTGCCGGCAGTGCTGATGGCCCGCCTCCCTCGCCCACGCGTCCACTACACAATAAAGCCAGCGTTAGTTTGTTCCAACACTCTGTACTTGGGTTGCAACAATCAATATCGGCACCCATGGCTATCAAGGCGCCGCCGCCTGCTCCGGGTAAACCTTCTGCGCCTGTTGGTCTCGTAGAGAAGATTCGGGAACCGCTGGCACTCGTCCTTCAGCAGCCCGAAGAGCAAACCGACAACTGGGATGATGATTTTGAGGATGGCCCTTCATTCTCAAAGCTACAAGGTATGTGGATCATTTCCCTTGTCCTGACTCTTTGGTCGAATGTCCAAACGTAGCATTGGAAAAATCGGCTACGGAAGATGACAAGCCAGAGGTTGACGATAACGCACGGACAATACGGCCAAGTCGTAGCCCAGCTGGTTCAGGTACCATTCCACTCGCGAGAGCTCCCGCAGTAGACATTGTCCCGATTGTGGAAGACTATTCAGACCTCGCGTCGGAAGAAGACGACATTATCTTGCAAGAAAAGGTTGCCGATTTCAAGGTTAGTTCCAATGGCTTTGCTGGCCACCTGCAGAGTGATGCGTTACCGACTGCAGTTGAAGAATTCTGTGCGCCGCGGTTTGTTTCATCCGGACGATATCAAAACCCTCGGCATTACACCTAGCTCTCCCGGTCCAACGTCGGCCCCACTCCCTGGCCTTTCACACAAGCCCTCGCGTCCTTCGTTGAGTCCTGTGGGTTCCAATGGTCCGCCACCTGGTTCACTTCGGTCGCACTCACGATCCTCATCGTTTGTTGGCTCTGGTTCGAGTGGCTCCGGATCCTTTGGCCGCTCGGAAGCCAAGCGAGTCGCAAGCTCGCGTGAATTCGACAAGTACGCAGAGCAGGACGATGAAGACTATGATGACGTGTTTGGAAAGGTCAATGGTGCCAGTGAGCTCGCTTTGATTTCCGGTGGTGTTTGGGGTCTCTCAGACTAATGGCCGAACCAGCCCTTGGACAGCCTGTCCAAACATTGCAGCTCAATACCCGATACTCCAACAAGTCCTGGGTAGGTTCATTCAAGTATTCATTTGTTGAGAGTGTTTGACCGCGGATTAGCTGGGCGACGAGGATGACGAAGATGATCCTTTTGCGGAGGTATGTCACGACGCTGGGTTGTGACTCTAGCCTAACGTCCCATCCAGATAGATGAAGGCTTCGCAGAGGATGATCTCGAAGCCAATTTACAACGAGACAAGCATGCTCGTCTGTGCGGTATGGTGAATCAGCTGGTTGACGAGCTCACCCCATCGGCGCCTGACTTTCAGCTTCGGGATGCTTGCGATCAGCTGGTCAGCATTGAATATATGCAATCATCACGAACCGGTTGATCGACTAATTCGTAGATTGCCATCATGACGGAGAATCCAGAAATGCTGTTTCAATTGGTCTCTTCCCATGGTATGCTAGCAATTTTGGAGGTATTAGAAGGAAAATGTTCTCGGGACGTTTTGATGAAGTCGCTCCACATAATCAATCTGGTACGAGACCTATAGCAGGAAATCATCCCAACTAACCTGCGCCTCGGCAGCTCGTCACAAGTGACCTTGGGGCGTTGGAGAGTTTTTGTCTCATAGGCGGGATTCCTGTGATGATGGGTAATTTCTGATGCTGGTCTTTTGACGACTCTAGCTTACGGTGGTCAGGCTTCACCTCCAAGAAGTATCCTTCCGAGTGTAGGACTGAGGCGTCGAATTTCATCCGACTTCTCTGCCACACATCGGCATTGACCCTCCAAATGTTCATCTCGTAAGTAGCTCTCGCCACCGACAATCTATTCATCTCATCGTGCACAGATGCCGTGGACTCAAAGTTCTTGTCGAGCTTCTCGACGAAGATTATACGGAGCAGGGCGAGCTTGTCGTGGATGCTCTCAATGGGATCGGAAGTGTCTTTGAGCTGCAAAGTCCGACAACCAAAAACGATTTTTGCCGTATGTTTATCAGGGAAGGGCTCCTGGATCCACTGTCTTCGGCGTTGTTAAACGTGATGGGCAACTACAGCGAAACTGCTATCGAGATGAAGCACAAGATCATCCAGATATTGTTGGTTTTTTCACAGGTGACACAGAGCGATATACATGTGCGAAATGCGATGGGGACCAGGAAGATCATCCGCCGTGAGCTCTCATCGCCTTGATTCCGTTGGCAGGCTGAGACGCGACGTGCAGGGCTGATGCGTGCTTGCGAGTTACTCGAAGGAGATTGTCTGATTCAAATGCTCAAGGCGGTGAAGCACCTGTCGATGAACGCAAACTTGCTTGAAGTGCTTCAGAACGCAAACGCGATCGAGATTCTTATCAAACTTTTGGATGAGGACCGAGCAGGTCCACATGGCACGGTAAGTCCTCCTTCCTCCGACGTGAGGGATCGTTGGTTGAGTTGCCTCCCAGGAAGTGTCCAACCACATCTTCCAGACGTGCTACAACCTCTGTAGATTGAATAAATCACGGCAAGAAGAAGCTGCTCAAGCGGGCATTATCCCGTGCCTCAAGCGCATTATCGAGACCAGTTCGCCCTTGAAACAGTTCGCGCTCCCTATTCTCTGCGATCTTGCCAGCGCCGGCAAGAGTTGTCGGAGCTTGCTTCGGCAGCATAATGGACTCAGCCTGTACCTGAAACTGCTGGAAGATCCCTACTTCCAGGTCAGCGCATTAGAAGCCATCCTGTCGTGGTCAGTTTGTTTGGTGCGTCACCTGGGTAGCCATTTATCGCCATGGTAGGTTGCAAGATGAAACTGCCAGGATTGAGGATCAACTCGTCAAATCGGAATCGCTTGATGCACTGCTCAAATGTTTCGTTTCTGCCAAGGCCAACTCGTTTGAGAACCTGCTCGACCCGCTTCTAAAGATTTGCCGTGTCTCCAACGCGCTCACCATCGGCCTCGCCAAAGCGTCCTTCTTCAAACGCATCATCGACAGACTGTCGCACAGCCGCGCCGTCGTCCGGCTCAACCTGCTGCGCATCCTGAAGACCGTCTGTGACGTGCATCCGAACCGAGCGATTTTGGTGGAGAGATATGGGTTGCACGAAATCGTGAGCAAGCTGAGCAAAGAGGACGGTGCCGTGCTCGTGCGGGAGCTGGCAAGGGAAATACTGCCTGTTCTCGCACCCGCATTGAAGCCAGCGCTGGGCAAGTCTGGGTTGAAAGGATCGGATACGCCCAAACACAGCTCGATCATCGCGCCGAAGAAAGCGCGGAGGACGGCCTCTGAAACGTCGGCGCTGCTTGGTGGGTCGGGTACGTCGCTGGGAGGTGTCGGTGCCACGACGCGGTTGGGGATCGAGCGTTCACACTCGTCATCGCGACATCGACTCGGGGACATTGCATGGCAGCCTGCAGGGATCAACGCTCGTCGGTGAACGATGACCAGGGCACACGTGTACTTTATTATTCGATCGTGTTCGCTTTTCATACCGCTCATTTCCGTCTATTTAACCATCTTCACAGTAGCGCAGTGCACATACAGTAGAAGCTCTCGTAATGATTAATGCCAGATATCAGATTGATAATGAAAGATGCGACGGGGGTGTGGGGTGTCTACTTGCGAGAGAACGGAATCTGGAAACCCGAGACAAGCGCTCTTGCCTTGTTCTGAGCACCTTGGCCTTCAGCGTTGGTGATAAAGTGTATATGCATCCCGTGAGTTTTTGGGTAAGCCTCGAGGTTGACCTCGATCTGGGGGAACAGGCCGAGAGCCTCTGGGGGAAGTCCGAATGAGACCACGCCGGCAACGCCGCTCGGGGTCTGCATGTTGCTGGAGGAGGGGGGCAACACGATTCCGGGAAACTCGCGCAAGCGCGGCAGGACGAACTCGGAGAGGGTGGCGATGAAATTGTACATTTGCGGGCCCTTGAGCTCAACCTTGACGCCGATGGGAAGACCCGGGCGGACCCAGCCACTGACGGACTTTTTGCCCTTGACGATCTGCACGCCGGCAGAGGAGTGACGCCCGCCGCCGCTTTTCGTCTCGCCGGAGATGGCTCTGAGGGACGCAATCGCGTTGAGAAGGACGCTGCGGTTGGAGATGGCCTCCTTTAGCATGGTGTGGAGGACGATTCTGTCGAGCTTGACGACGTTTTGTGGGGTGGTGGGAGGGGCAGGTTTCTTCCCCAGACGGTCGCCGCCGACGGGCGGGTTGAGACGGTTTTTGGAGTAGGGGTCATTGGGGTCGAATCTGCCGCGGACGTTGCGTGGAAGCGCAGGGGGGCCGGACTCGTGGACATGGGTCATGTACATGATGTTGTCCTGGAGGGTTGCGTAGTAGTGGTCGCGGAGACGACATGGCGCGGTGTCGGCGAGGGTGATGTCGACGTGGGGGATGGGGAGGCCGCGGGCGTCGATGGGGAGGGCGCGACGTATTTTGGGTGGCTTGCGGAAGAGACGGGGGGCGGCCATGGGGGAGGAGGAGGAGGAGGAGGAGGAGGAGAGGAAGAGCAAACAATAGAGACAAACTAGA
>JBBPTT010000018.1:0-59221 GCA_038094175.1 Boletellus aff. lepidospora
TCTTTCTTTTCTCATCGGCAGCATAGGTACAACTTCGAATCAGACCCCCGGGCTGTGGGCGCAAAGGTCCTACTTACAGCGGATGAGGATAGTTATTCAGGTGACCTGCCGTCCAGGGATCGGAGCATTGATTTGCTGACCAGATAGTTCCAGATCCCGGAGAAAGAAAATTTGATCATGGGACACCTCATCCTATAGGCACGCATATTCCGGCCTCATCCCCTTTTAATTCTCAGTGATCGCAGCCTAGTACCAAGAACGCGGTGCGGGCGTTGTACCAGGCGGTGCTGCGGGTCGTAGCTGGTACACCGGCCTCGGACACTGCGCCGAAATTTGGAGTGTAAGCCATGTTGTTGTACCCTGCAGTTCTCCACATTTACTCTCACAAGGACGAACTCTTCTTGGGGCACGTCTTGGGTGGGATAACTTGGGTGCTCGACTCAAAAACTACGCGAGCTTTTGACAGGAACGCCAAAGTTGGACATGCGTCCTGAATGACTGCAGAACATGAGTGGCTAGTGCATTAATATCATGTACATCTATACAATGCGACTTGTAAATATTAGCGAAGGTGATGGGAACTGCTGAGGTATGAGTAAACACGACAAGGAAACGAGCGACATTGAGGTGTGATGTAGTAACTAGAATATAGCCCAATCATTGCGGTCTACACTCGGGCTCACCACCCATCCCGTGATCGTCGTAATCGTCGTCATCTTCGTCCTCCCAATCATCTTCGTCTCCTTCTCCGAACTGCGAGGCAAAGCCTTGATCAAAGAAATCCGAGCTAGCCGCAAAATACCGTTCACGCACGTCCTCAATCTCAGCTTCCTCAAAGGGGACGTCATCGACGATCTCTGGCGCAGGTTCAATACTCGCCTTCTTTGGAGGAAGGAGTCTTTCAAGTGCCTAAAGCAAAACCTCAACGATCTGGTGATTAGAGAGAGCACATGAGCCTACTGCTCGGTCGATGCTTTTCAGCCATCCTGCATCTGGCATCTCAATCTCGAGAGCGATGTAGAGATCACCCTTTCGGTCGGGACTCTTATAGGTGGGCATTCCCTCACCCCGCAGCTTGATGGTTCGACCAGGCGTAATGATCTTACCGGGCGGGCTCGATATGCTGATCCCCCGACCGTCTAGATGAGTGATTAAGATGCGAGAGAAGCCAAGAAGCGCCTCAGATAGTGTGATCTTGACATTTGCAAGCAGGTCGCTTCCAGAGCGTTCGAAGGAATCATGTGGCAACGTCTTCAGACGGAAAATGACGTCTCCAGGCGGAATATTAGGCTGCGTCCGATGGTCAGCCGTCGCCAACAGCTATTATAAGACACCTCACCTGCTGGTCACCAGCACCTGCCAGAACGATACGATGACCATCTGGCATCCCTTTTTCGACAAAGATCTCTTGTCGTGTCTTTTCCTTGACAGTCTTTTCACCTTTACACTTTTTACATCTGCACTTGCATAAGCTCTCGTCGCCGATACGAGCACAATACCCACCGATCCTTCTCTCGGATCTTGCTCCCCTGGCCATTGCATTCAGAGCATTTGACGCGCATCGTCCCGTACCTGGACGGAGCAATCTGAGTCTGCGTAAAGGTCCACCCTTTGCCCTCGCATAGTATACACTCTTTGGGTTTTGCATTCCCTTTGGCTCCAGACCTAGAAGCGTGGCATGAACAAGTGTAATCTCGTACAATTTGATGTGCCAACCCGTTGCAAGTTCCGCAGATGACCTCCTTTTCCATGTTCATCTTGACCGACTTGCCATTATACAGATCTTCAAGCGTAACCTGGTAAGGAATCTCTGTATCTTCACCCTTGCGTCTGTGGGGTCCAGGTCCTCCAGCGAAATCAAAGAAGGTCGCTCCCCCGCCAAAGAACTGAGCGAACATGTCGGCCGCATCAGGTGGCATACCGTTGCCACGCCCACCCGGGCCGGTGAAGCCATCCATCCCCTCTCTGTCGTAAATCTCCCTTGAACCGGGATCACTTAGAATTTCATAGCTAGTTGCCGATTAGTAAGATGAAAACGGGGGAAAAGGTGATGGTAATACGGACGCCGCTGCCATCTCTTGAAATTTTTGTGCTGCTCCTGGGTCATTGGGATTCTGTACAAACGACTGAGCTTGTGTCCAGATCAGCGAGGGCTTCAATACCGACCTTGTCCTGGTTGAATGGACAAAGTCAATGTCAGTCCACGTAGTGGTTACAACACTCACAGGGTGATGCTCTTTTGCCTGGGGTGCGGTCAGATCACAAGCTGCGTTGACGTCCGCGTAACTACATACCTTTTTCCGGTAGGCTTTTTTGATGTCATCTAGCAGAAGACAGTGAGGACGGCGCGCGGGTGAGCCAGGTGGTGCTCACTTTCGGAGGCGCTTGCGGGGACACCCAGCAAGTCGTAAAGCTCGGTTTCGACAGGCACTGGGGTCAATGTCGAAAGAGAGACGAGGCGGACGAGGGAGACACTCACTGTCGACGGGGGAGAGAGAAGAGATGCCGCGCAATAGGTCGGCTCGTACGCGTTTTTACAACTTTTTTTTAGCGAGACGCGACCACTCGGCAGGGCGACGGAGTTTGAAGCAAGCGTTGATCCTTAACTGGTGAGTCGACGTCCTTGCCTGGCTGCGAGGCCACCGTGATGTCCACATTATCTACATTGTCCGACCAGCGTGCCGTTGGGTTTGACGAGAGAGAATCTTTCTGAGTCATTTGCATTTCCTAACATGAACGCTAACGTGTATCCTGCAGGTCTTACTTTCTCTCTACCGTGTCTGTACCTTTTTTTTTTTTTTGCAGAGGCTGATGCCCATTTGTATCCGGTAGAGTATCTGTATGTAATGAACTTTTACTTTGAAGCTTCCAAGGTCCTCGATCGTCTCGATGCTAGGCGGGGGTCCATCAAGGGCCTGCTGTCCACTTTGCCTGCAAAGAACAGAGCGAGGACGGCTGCCCTCGTTATCGAGACGCTGAAATGTAAGCCAAGGTATCTGGTCGTGCACGGGGACGCTGAAAACTGTTCGCGGCAGACAAGGCAGTCCTCGCAGACGTGATCGCAGCCTCTAAACTCCTCAATGAAGAAAAGAAGATCACGTCGCTCAACTTGGCATTGGTCCTGGTTCATGATGTTCTTTTCTCCGGGGGTATACAAGCTGGGGACGGCCCAGTGAAGCAGGCGATACTGCGGCACAAGACACGACTCCGAGGCGAGTTGCAACGTATCAAGATCAAGCGTGGCGTGAAGTTTGACCGAGAGTTGGCTCATCCCGGTGATGAGAGAGCAGGTACGTGCATCACATCTATGCCAGCCATTGGCAGATCGACCAGCTCGGGCCAGCCCGTACGCCACGCTATGTCCGAGTCAATACTCTTCTCTGGACCACGGACGAGGCTGTTCGTCATTACCAAAGTGAAGGGTTTCAAGTATCGGACCCTTTTTCTTCAGAGTCCGTTGTCCGTCCTGCCTCTATTGCGTCCTGGCTCGGTGACCAATTTACAGGAAATCATTCGCCCGAGATGAGCACGTCCCTGACCTCTTGCTTTTCAATCCTCACATGCAATTCCACAACGACATCCACTACAAGACAGGCAAAATTATCCTGCAGGACAAGGCTTCCTGCTTTCCCGCCATCGTACTCGCCCCTCCGCAAGATGAATACGCTGTAGTTATTGACGCAACGGCTGCGCCGGGTAACAAGACATCGCATCTAAGTGCTCTGATGGGTGGCAGGGGAAAGGTGACGTCGCTTAATAATCCCTCCGGCTGGTTGCTCACGGCAGGTTCAAATTCAGCTCTACGCCTTTGAGAGAGACAGTAAACGTTTTTCCACACTGAAAACCATGCTTACCAGGGCTTCCTGCAAGAATGCAGAGGCCGTCAACATTGACTTTCTCAATGTCGATCCTTCGGGTGCACGGTATGCCAATGTTACACACATGTCAGCTCTTCCTGTGCTCGAGGGGCGGCTTGCTTACGTGGCGTAGTCTACTCGATCCATCCTGCAGTGGCTCCGGTATCATCAGCAGATTAGACCATCTTCTTGAACATGGTGGGTTATTAGGTCACAGATTCCGTGCAACTCTGAGTTTTTCCTGAAGATGAAGAGAACGAAGAACGGGAAGAACGACTGAACAAGCTCGCAACCTTCCAGCTCACGATGATAAGACACGCCATGAAATGTTGGTCAAAGTATTATTTCGCGCAAAAGATTCACCAGGCTGATTTCCGCTGCAGTTCCGCGCGTTCAGCGAATCGTCTACTCCACATGTAGCATAAATGCCATTGAGAACGAACGTGTGGTGTGGCAGTCATTGAAATCAGAGGAGGCTGCGAAATACAACTTTAAGCTCGCTCCTTTCGAAGAGGTGCTCCCGACCTGGCACAGACGGGGACTGCCCGAGGAACTAGGATCGCCAGGTGAGAACGACCCATCTAGGATACCTCTCCATTACTCAACACAACATGGCAGAGTATGCGCCGTCGCTTGTCCGTTGTTCACCTGATGAAGACGCAACAAATGGGTTCTTTGTAGCATGTTTTGTCAGTGGCGTGAAAGCCGAGGGAGCATGTCTCGACAGCATGGGCACAAAAAGGAATGAAAGGAGTGATGAAAGTCACCCTATGAAAAAGCGAAAAACCAAACCAACGATAGTTAATCAATTTGCGACCACTCGTCGATGACACTTCAACTAACGGACAATGATGATTGGAATTGAAGCTAGGTAACACAGGGTTGCTGTCAATGAATCAATAGTCACATTTTCTGTATGATGCCTGAAGAACTTCTGTGGTCAGCTGCAGTGAGTACAGACCCTATGCGCTTGGAGTACTAGACGAAGCTCGGTGTGAGGGAACATCCGAAGCCATCAGGGCGACAAGTCGAGATGGTGGATAAGAGTTACGTAATGATTACCACGAGAAATCTGTGGAAGCTAGTTTGTCGGGGTACCAATCTGCTGTTGAGCGTACTGTTGTTGATAGTATTGAGCATAGCTAGCGGAGTAGTCGGATTGTTGGCCATAGGAGCCTGATGCGTAACCACCTGGACCCCAGGACCCAGATGCATACTGGCCGCCATAGACACCACCGTAAGCTTGAGGTGGGCGATATCCGGTATTTTGGTGCTGGTTCGACTGCCACATCTCTGGCCGGCGCCATGGAGGAATGTTAGAACCGCCTGCTGTGATGTCGTGACCCGCTCCAGTGCTACCCCATGGACCCCTTCCACTATCTCCACCAGGCCCCTTTCCGCCCTCCCCGAGTTCAGCCATCAGACTAGCGTACTCGGAGTCGAAGCCTCCTTTGGACAAGGCACCCGGAGGGCCAGGAGGGGGAGGAGGGGCATTGGGATCCCTGTTAACTTGACAGTCACGCGCCATGTGGCCAGCGCTACCGCATACACGACAGATAATGTTAGCAGTGAAGTTGCGCTGCTCTGGGCAATCGTATTTACGGTGACCAAGGCCACCGCAATTCTGACAGATTTGATTTTCGTCATCACGAAGGGTACCATTCAGAGCGGCAAGTTCACGTAGTTGGTTGCGCTTGTGATCATTTTGTCCTTCCGGGGTGGAGGCCGCCTGCACAGCTCGTTCGTCAAGGGCCTTCATCAGCAACAGAAAAAGAACTCACCGTCTCGATCACTCTGTTGATCATCTTGACACATGCTGCTACCTTATCCTCAGAATCAGCGATGACGAGACAATGCAGGTCTTCTTCAGCATCATCGGCGTACTGATCTGGTCGCGCTTTGCCCTCCTTGACACTTCCTTTGCCACGAATGCTAATCTTAGCACCACTCTCCCGTTCCATCTTCTTTAGCGAGTTACCACGAGGTCCTACCAAAAGTCCGAAGAAATTGATCTCCGGAAACTCTTTGACGGGAATATACACCTTCTCCGAAGGCCGCTGAGAGCGCTTCTGCTGGTGGTATTCGACAGGAGGACGGAAATTAGGATCGTTTTTCATAGCGCGGTCCACAAGGCGGATGCGCTCATCTTCTAATTTTTTGCGATAACGAACTTCACGGGTATTCGTACGACGTCCATGACCGTCGTAGGTGGGAGGGGGAGAGGGGGACCTGTAGGATTGAATAGGTATAGGGTATAGTAACAACAAAAAATCCTTACCGTTCTCGTTCCGGAGGAATAAAATCGTTTAACCTAAGTTTGCGATTAATTTCCTCGAGGCGCAGATGGATCGCATAATTGTCAAGCTGGGCCTGCGAGACACCGGCGGCAGAGATTGCTGTCGGCAATCCAGGGATATCAGTCTTGACTTCGCCCCAGCGGCTACGCCGCTTGCGGGTACCGTTCGTATCAGCTGTGCGAGAGTAAGAGATTGTAGTGCATCAAGGTTAGTATCAGTCAGTAGCTATAGTGGCAAGTAACTAAGTGGACCTTGCTGATCGAGTAGGGAATGGAAGGAAAATCCCACCGGACAGCAAGGGACGAAAACACGACATTGTAAGCGCCGCTGTAGAATGTTTTGGGCTTACCTGAAGATCCGTTTGGAGCCTCTTCTCTCCCCTTTCTCATTTCCAGTTCCTGAGCAGGCTGGCGGGGGTACGCGGAAGGCGACGGCTGTGCAAGCTGCGGGGGACTTGTCTCCTCAACCGGAACCGGTCCAAAACGGCGGCGGGTTCCAAGTGGAACTGGGAAGAACGTCAGAATAGGAACCAGGGCATCAACTAACGTTCGAACACACCATCATTCGTTCCTGTGACTTCACGAGTAGCAGGTCTCCACATCACAACTGAAAGAAATGACTAGCAACAGGCAACAAAGGAGACGGAAAGAAAGATGGAAATGAATCTCCGAAGGCTCGCCAGCGCCATCTTCACCGATTAAATAATACAGACTCCGCTCAAAATGGATACACGGCTGACAAATCCACCAGCCAACGCTCCTTGGACAGCGTCTCGACGGTATACGTGGAGAAAATGGCTACCAAGCGAGCTGCAGAAGGTGAATATACTTGTCGCTTTGCTTCCTCGTTCGCGCATGCTTCCAAACTTGACCCCAAAGATCCTGTGGCTTCTGCCTCCACAACGAAGCGGCCTAAGTGCAATGGTGATGACGGTGATTATGTTGACGTGGAAGAAGCATGTGAACCAGCTGCTCATGCCGCCCTTGTGCCTCGTGCTGCGACCATCAACTTCAGTGCCCTCACTCGCAAGCTTGCAGAGTCACGGCGTGCAGCAAACTATGGTGGCGAGGAGAGTTCCTTGGATGCTCATCGTCGTCAACAAGATTCCTTGGTGTCACACATTTTCATGGCTCAAGACTTCTCGTGGTTACATTTAAAACCTGACCACACCTCTCGTCCTCTCTGGATCAGTCCAGAGGATGGACACATCATTCTCGAGGCTTTCTCTCCCATTGCAGAGCAAGCGCAAGATTTCCTTGTAGCCATTAGTGAACCTGTCAGCAGGTGCGCCAGTACTGCTACTCGATTTGTATATTACGCGTTCACACTGTTGTCAGACCGGCATTCATTCACGAATACAAACTTACGTCGTATTCTCTGTATGCGGCGGTCTCAGTGGGCCTACAAACCGAAGATATCATAGCGGTTAGTACTCGTTAGTTAACGCATCTGCGCGACCCGATCATTGACTCGTTCATTAGGTTCTCAACCGTTTGTCCAAAGTATGTTATCTGGTAGCTGTGTCATTTTCAGAGTCGACAGTTGCATAAGGTACCGGTGCCGGAAGCTATTATCACTTTCATCCGTGAACGTACCTTGTCATATGGCAAAGTGAAGCTCGTTCTCAAGCATAACAAGTATTTTGTGGAAAGTAGTCATCCAGACACTCTCCAGCTCCTGCTTAAAGACAAAGTTATCCGAGAAGCGCGAGTGGCTTCTCAACAAACTGACAATAGCATTCGGGCTACCACCTTCACCATTTCTAAAGCACCGGCTAAGGGAAACCTTGTCATTCCGGGCACTAAAGACTTAGAGAAAAAGAAGGACGAGAATGTCTTAAGTCGACCATCTGGGATTTCAGCAACCGACACAGACCTGTTCACGTCGATAGTCGGAGTGGATGGTGGTATATTTCCCAGCGCACTATTATTATATTATCATGCCAAACGCAGCCCATCGTAGATGATATCGAGGAAGATGACGACAATGTACACGCTTTCGAAATCGACGATGCGAAGATCGATGTTAGTGCTCTTGCTCTGTGTTCGCGTCATGGTCTGACACTTCTGTAGGACGTAAAGAAGCGATGTAACGAGCTGGAGTACCCCATGCTTGAAGAATATGATTTTCGAAATGATACTATCAATGCCAATCTGGACATCGATCTCAAACCTGCAACAGTGATTCGTCCTTATCAGGAGACCAGCCTAAGTAAAATGTTTGGAAATGGGTAAGCTTGGTACCAAACAAGTCTTCCGACATCATATAGCTTTAAGGCAGCCGGGCAAGGTCTGGGATCATTGTACTCCCCTGTGGGGCAGGAAAGACGCTTGTTGGCATAACCGCGGCATGTACAATCAAGAAGTCCTGTCTAGTGCTGTGCACATCTTCGTAAGCTCAGCGAGGGATGTCGTTGCGTACTTCAGTCCGATTTCACATTCGTTTTCAGTGTCTCTGTTATGCAATGGAAACAGCAATTCATGCAATGGTCAAATGTCGCCGATCGGCAAATCGCGATATTCACCGCAGATCAGAAGGAACGGGTATGGTATTCCTCTTCGATCTCCTTTTTAGGCTTCTGAAGTCGCAGTTCAGTTTGCTGGCGACAGCGGTATCGTGGTATCGACTTATTCCATGGTCGCAAACACTCACAATCGGTCACACGAGTCCAAGAAAATGATGGAATTCTTAACCTCCAGGGAATGGGGATTCATCCTGTTAGATGAGGTTCACGTCGTTCCTGCGGCAATGTTCCGACGCGTTGTAACCACTATCAAGGCACATTCTAAGCTTGGTCTCACAGGTAAGAAAATTTGTCCTTGGCCGATTCGGCAAGGTAACCGAGTACTCGCTTCGTAGCAACACTTGTGAGGGAGGATGATAAGATTGCAGACCTGAATTATATGATTGGGCCGAAACTTTACGAAGCCAACTGGATGGATCTTGCTGCCAAAGGACACATTGCCAATGTTCAGGTTCGTGTCCCGCAGTCGTGAATACGCATGATTACTGAGCAGCGTCAGTGTGCCGAGGTCTGGTGCCCCATGACACCCGAGTTCTACAGGGAGTACCTTCGAGAGCAATCACGCAAACGGATGCTCCTATACTGCATGAACCCTAAAAAGTTCCAAGCCTGTCAGTTCTTGATAAAGTTTCACGAGGCACGAGGGGACAAGATTATTGTGTTCTCCGACAACGTGTATGCGTTGGAGGTAAGTGTGACTTGTGTGGAAGCACGTTTGGGTTTTTACGTTTGTTGGACTCGAGGCATATGCAAAAAAGCTAGGAAAGCCTTACATCCACGGCGGCACTGGTCAGGTGGAGCGAATGCGAGTTTTGCAATGGTTCCAACACGACTCGAACGTCAACACGATTTTCCTTTCCAAGGTAGGATCTTGTTTGCGACAGGTGGAATGCCTTCCATTTGTGTTGGGTCCAACAGGTTGGCGACACGTCGATTGATTTGCCAGAAGCTACTTGTCTCATCCAAATCAGCTCTCACTTTGGATCGCGACGACAGGAAGCACAGCGATTAGGTCAGCACTTCAACCGTGACAGATGTCACCAAGCTAAACTTGGCGCAGGTCGCATTCTTCGGGCGAAACGCCGTAACGATGAGGGGTTCAATGCGTTTTTCTACTCCCTCGTGTCCAAGGATACCCAGGAGATGTTTTATAGCACCAAGCGACAGCAATTCCTGATCGATCAGGGCTACGCGTTCAAAGTTATCACCCACCTTGATGGCCTTGAGGACCTGGACGATTTGGTCTACAAAACCAAGGACGAGCAGATTGAGCTTATCTCCTCGGTGCTCTTAGCCAACGAAAGTGAGGCGGAGCTCGGGACAGACATAAAAGCCTCCGAAGGTGACCTGGCCGGGACGATCACCTCCAAGGATTTCGGTACTGCGAAATTCCCAGGCGCTCAGCGAACGGTTGGTTCGCTTACCGCCCTGAGTGGCGCCCAACACATGTCGTACGTAGAGCAGAACAAGTCGGCCAACAAGAAACTCGCACGAGACGCAGCCCCACGACACAAGCTGTTCTCTAAGCGTGACAAGGATAAGGCAGCGGCGAGAAAGGAAGCTCGGGCGTCGGGTCGGGCATAGAGGATGGCTACATCGTGATAGGTGGCACCCCGTTAGTCCGATCGTGCCGCACATGTGTAGATCGCTCGGTCACGTTGTCCGGCGTGCCAGGTGTACTGTAGGTGTGCCTTGCACCCCGGGTCCAGGTGCGAGCAGCGTGCCGGGCACGTGAAAACTAATCGATCCCCCGAATCAGAGGGTGCTCTAAACACGAGGGGGCCCTAGGAGGGCGCTGCAGCAACCAGCCAGGCCGATTAGCCCTCTGACAGCAGTACGTCGACCCATCACGGGGGCCATCAGACGTGATGCATGAACGACTCGGCCGGGCCTGCGTGTCATGCTTTCTTCCCCTCCCTCCCTCTTTTTTTTTTTTTTTTTTTTTTTTTTTCCTTGCGATCGAGGTGATTGACAGGAGGACGCGCGCCGTGTGCCGACCGGCTGGGAACGGTGGCTTGTGCGGAGATCCAAAAAGGTCTGGGCCGCAGCCGACCCCGATCGAACCCGCATGAATGCGGATGTGATCCTTGACAAACAAAGATTCAGCCCGATGTTCACTTTGGAAAGTCCCTTTTATATGTTCTCTTGAATTCTCTTTCCTCGACCTCCATCCACCTCCCGGTCACCTCATACGTATTTCCTTACGCCCTTGCGCTGCTGTCTCTCAAAATGTCCTCCAAACGTGGACGCAAGCGAAACGACAATCTCCCTCCTAACAGGGCCAGGGACGTACAGCGAGCATTTCGCGCACGGAGGGCCGCACATCTGCAGGTGCGGGGTCTTTATCTCTTCTATTTGCAATTATGCGACCTCTCGTCCGCCAATTTCAGGCTCTGGAGATGCGTGTATCCGAGCTGGAGGAGGAGAATAATTGTCTGCGAGCAGCACTGAACCTGCCCCCGGCTAACCGCCCAGCACTCGGCAAAGGTCCGACAGGCAAAGATAAACCAAAGACGCTCGATAACCCCCCGTCGCAGCCCACGCCCAAAAGTCGTGATTCGTCGCCGATAGGCGAGTCTCCGTCTCCAAGGAGATCTGAGTCGACATCACCGTCGATCATCGGCGGGGCGGGCTTCCGTACTCCTCCCAATATCGATGGAAACAGCTGGGAGGAGGGATTCATGATGAATGACCAGCAGCCGGCCAGCTCCCACATTCCCTCCAACCCAGTCACATACAACATGCGCTCTGTAGCGCCTTCGACCGTTCCTCAAAAGAGTCCCCAGCAGTTTACCTTCTCCTCCCCCATGCCCCCTCGCACCCTCGTTTCGAACAACGTCCCCAGCCATGCACTGCAGTCGAGTTACGCTCACACCGCAGATAGGCCCATAACAAGTGGTTACAACGACATGAACTACTTGCTTTGCGACGTGCGGGAGACTACTCATTATTCGTATCATTATCAGCAGCCTCCCTTTTCAGGGGAGAGTCCAATGTCTTCACATTCTCCCCAGCTCTCCGTCCATTCACAACCATCACACAGCGCCCAACGCACCAGTATGCAGCACACCATGCCGTTCCAGCAGCGTCGGTCGCATACAGAACCGCAGGCTTTCCGTTCTCTTGGAAGCGATCTTCATCTCCCCAGTCCACCATCACACCATGTGTCGCGCTTGGCATCTTCTCCACCTCCAGCGATCCATGACGTGCGATCGCATTATACCCCACATGGGAAGCACGTCAATCCATTGCCTTGATCATCGACTCGCCTATCCTAGTCCCGCGTTTCCTTCTCCCTCGCTATGATTGATTCTCCACTTTCCTATCCGGACATTCCCGTATTCTCAGGTCACGTCGTCGACACACGAGTGATTTCAGACCTTTTGTATCACTATCGTTTGTGAGTGCGTCTGGGGGTTGCATGGTTTCACTTTACAGTAGATGTACTCGACACTATTTACTCGTACGTCTTCTATTAATCGATTCGGCTTGTTCAACGTCACTTTTCATTCTGTTGACGACGGCAGGTTTACGCTATCGTCTGTAATTTCCAGTTAAAAATGACAAAGTATTTAACATGCGCTGGCTGTCACAGCCACTGTGGCTGCTTTCGTGCGCACGTGCCAACATTTTGTGCCAAAGCCAGTGGACTGTCACGCGTGACTATGGACCGGACTGCCAGTATATTTATTTATTTAATTGTCTATTTTTGGTTTGTCCATTTCAATATCGTTTATCCGCCTCGAGATCTCAGATCCACGTATCCACCCGCAGCCAGTCACGTCTGTCACATGCACCCACGATGATATCCAACAATAAAACGGGGGGTATGATGGCGAGTAGCTACGCCACGGCATCCAGCTGGCACCAATCGACTTTACCCTCTGTACCATATTTCTTCTCCAACCAAACATTGGCAGCCTTGAAGTGCCCATTGCCCAGGAATCCCTTGTTGGCACTGAGCGGCGAGGGGTGCTGGTCCAAATCAAGCAAGTGAAGAATGGAGAAGACAAGGTACATACCGCGCTGGTCAGGATCAGGTGCTTGGTCTGCTTGGTCATCAGGTCCAGATATGCCAAGAGCAGGAGCAAAAACGCTGACCTTGTTCAGTTTGGCAACCCTTTTGCCTGCCCACGCCCCCCAGGCCAGGAATACAACACCACGCCCGATCCCGCGTGCACCGGGTTCGCTGCGGTCACCCAGGTTTGCGCCGCCGTACTTGTCAACCACGTCGACCACCTTGCCCGTAAACTCCTCCCATCCCCTTCCGGCATGTGAAGCAGCTTGGTTTGCCTTCACGGTCAAACACGTGTTCAGCATGAGGACACCGTTCTCAGCCCAGGTGGATAGGTTTCTGAATGTGCGCATCGTACAATCATGGGCTTTCCGAATGATGTAATACTTATCAGATGGCTTACCCATGTCGTGGGGGTTTGAATTCGGGGTATTCGGCCTTGATTTCTGCGTATATCTACGGTTTCTCTTGAGCCACGTTTAAATGTGTGCTGGAGACGGCTCACGTTTCGTAAAGACGGCGGCGTGGCGACCCCCTTGGGCACTGAGAAACAAAGTCCTACAAACGTTAACGACTCTTGATGCAGACTAAACACATGATGCGGGTCTACCATGTGCCTGGTTGGGACCGTGATACGGGTCCTGACCGATGATAACGACCTTGACCTTGCCTAGCGGTGTGTTTGACCAGGAATAGATGTTGCGAGCTTTATCGCCGTAACGCCCATGAATCGTCCGGAGTTACAGGAGATGAAAGCGATGAGCTTACGGGCTGGGTAAACTTTGGTGTCCTTTACGTCATCATCTGGACCTCTCACACCTTCTTCCCAGAGAAATCTCTTCAAGGATATGAAGTACGGTTTCCTAATCTCGTCCTTGAGGACCTTGAGCCTAGAACGACGGCGTGAGCTTCGTGTCATACACGAACCCGGGAATATCGAGGTCTAGACAGGCCGTTGCATCATCATACTTACCAACTCTTGCCCATGCACTCGCATTCAAGTTTAAGCAAGTGCCTCTGATCTTCTGGGATCGACTCTATGTATTCGTTCAAGGAGAATGGAATGAAGTTTAAACGCTGGAGACCAGGAGTGCTTGCCACTTCTGATTTGGCAGAATCCACCGAAGATGACGTCGAGGGGCCCGCCTTTACCCTCTTTGCTTCCGGCTGCCCAGTCTTTTCTGAGTGAGAGTTCTTTGGTGCGGCGAACATGTCCACGAGTGTGCGCTGTCGCTTCAGAGGATTCGCAGCTGCCACAGAGCTGTTGGACTTGTCCTGGGATGCGCTGGGCGTCGAGGACGCATCGCATATCGAAGATGCGGGGGTTTCAGCATCTGCAAGGTAAACGACGCGTGTGTCGCCCGACATCTGAACAACGAACGAGGACAAGGCGCGACGCGACGCGTCCGCTTCAGAAGTTCCAGCCAGCCTTGCCTATTATAGATCTGCGGTGTGGCGCTGCTTTTTGAGACCGGACCTCGACCAGCAAACTTTACACGTCCCCAAAATCCGTCAAACTGCCTCGCTCAGCGTCCTCTCCGTCACCGCCATCTGCCAGGAATGCATCTGGGCGTGCAGACTCAGCCAGGAGGTCATTCCTCAATATTCGGCCGTCCAAGCGGCGTCCAAGCTCGTTCAATGCGGATGCAATACTGCCGGAAGGCAACAGCATCGAACTGAGCTCTACATACCACGCCGGCTCGTCGAGGTATGGTCATCCCTTAGTAGTTTGTTAATCTGATATTGTATGTCAGTGACGATTTGGATTCGGACACTGCTGGTGAAGACACGGACGATGAACAGCATGTCGCCCGTGGACGTCGCACTTCCCTGAAGACTCTCCGGAAAGGCGTGCGGGATACGGTAAGGAAGAAAAAGCAACAGATGTCGCCCATGCGATGCGCCTCAAGTCCCGTATTTGCCGAACACGTCGCGGACCAGAGAACGGAGGGTACACAGGGGCGTAGGCGGTCGTTTACGCGGTCCCGGTCTCCACACCTTCGTGCTGTGAATGGTTCGGGCCAAAGTCCAACCCCTAGTACCCCCATGCCACATGCTCGTCATCGCAACCCGCCTACGTCATTTTTTCTTCTTCCTGGGGAGCTTTCTCTTCGTGTTCCACTACCACTTGGTGGTTTGACCTGGATACTCTCCACTGACGCTCGTAGCCTTGCGGAATCTATTCTACTTCTCGGGTCTTTGTTCTATGCAAACCGGAAACTGGTGGCCCTCGGACCTTCCCACATCCTTTCAGCATCATCAGGTAAGACACTTACATCGATGTTCAACACATACGCACACGCCTCTTGCAGAAATAGACATACTTATAGCTACCTGCATTGTTTATGTTATTTGGAGTCACTCTTCCCTGGCCAAAAAGGTACCCACGCCGCCCCCTTCTGATGTGGACGATGCTCGTGCGCCGTCCCCTCGCATGGAGGCTCGAGAAATCAGACGTGGTAGCGGTGGCGGTACACGTTCATCCCAGAATAGAGGGCACTTTGGGTTTGTGTGGATGAGTGTGCCAAAAAACTTCAGGTGCGGTCAAGCCTGGACAACTTGCAAGTCTGCTCATATGGCCTAGGGACTGTCCGGATGACGGTGCACTGACAGGACTGTCATTTGCGCCCCTCATATCCATTGCCCTGCTATTCTCCTCGCTCCGCCAAGTTGTATTAAACAAGTCCCCGCCCACCCTGCTGCCTCCTGACTGGCTCATAGAAGTTCCTCTGGTTCTAGAAAACGTCCACGTACCACTGTCCGCTCTGGACGCGTTGATGCTGTCCAGGCGTAGCCTGGTCGACTATGCAACCCTCGGTTCATTCATTCTCCTGGCCCAGATCTTTTCTTCATCGTGGTACGAAGCAAGGTACCGCAAAGCACATAACGTGCCTGAGGGGGAGCGTGGCTCCGTACCGCGCAGCGAAGCACGACGGACATGGACATATTGGACATATTCGTATGTTCTGACTTTGGTTACACTGGTTGCTCGATATTTGCTTGCGAGCAACAATATCGACCTGTGGCAAAGTGAGTGCTCTCGACTGTGCATACCCAATCGACTTACCTGAGTGGACAGACCTTAGCTACTTCGACATTACTGTAGGTTCCGTGTTCTTTCAGTTCTGTCTCTACGTTGCTCTGCGACTGGCACACGGAAGTTTCACCCTCGGAGAGCTTGCGCTGGTGTGCTTTGGTGGGTTATCTTTGGGTACGGAGCTACTTAACCTCACGAGGGCACGGGTACGTAAACAGGAAAGCTTAGATGAAGTGTACTGCTTATTTGCAACCCAGTTGTGGCCAAAGAAGACGCCTTTCATTAAGACCTACCGCCTCCCAACTCCTCTTCTCATTTTCCAGGTTGCCCTCATAGCCGGATCATTACTCACTGGGTTCCTGCTGTCTCCGCTGCTCGCGCTATCTCGTCACATAGCGCAACGACCTGTTCGCAGGCTTAGATTTCCCGACGAAAAACCAAGGCATCGCCGAGCACTTGCTCTTGGCTTCTATTCTGGCACAATTGTGATTGTGGCTGGCCTCATCGGGTCGTGGACGTGGTTGTGCCTTGGCAAACGTGACCCGTGGATATGGGTGATCTTTTGGATTCTCCAGGGCAAGAGAAAGTGGACGCGACCGCTACTGTTGGGATACTGGGCACTGTTGGGTAGTATAAGTGTTGCAGGGTGGAATCGACAGTTGTCGAGGTCCCGGAGATATAGGGCACGGAACGCTGCGAACAACTTGGGAGACAATGGGGCGCTTCTGACCCCAATGATTCAAACCCAGAAATCCACGGAACCAGTCCTGCCCTCGACGGGAGGATTGGGGTTGACATTCGCAAACTTACCGAACCTTCCGAACTTGCCCAATGGAACACAAGTGGCAACGGAGCTGCTGGATGCTGCTGACAAGCGCGTGCCAACGCTGAGTATAAACGCACGTCGCAAGTTCTTCCACGCATTGGCGGTGATCATGTTTTTGCCTGGTGTGGCCATCGACGTCAGTGGTGCCTACCCGTCTCATGCACATCGCTAACGAGTGGCAAAACAGCCAGCATTTACACACTTGTCATTCAGCATTGCATTTTCCCTGTTCATCTTTGCGGAATATGTGCGATACTTTGCCATTTATCCATTCGGTGTTTCTGTGCATCTGTTCATGAACGAGTTTCTGGACCAAAAGGATCGTGGGACAGCGATTCTGAGCCACTTTTATCTGCTGACCGGATGTGCGGGCTCCATATGGCTTGAAGGGTGAGTGGTGTGGTCGCTTGTGCAGCCGGACGCTGAGTGGGGACGACCAGACCCTCACGGATCTTGATGTACACGGGTATTCTTGCGTTGGGCGTGGGGGACGCGCTCGCGTCAATCGTGGGGAAGCGGGTTGGAAGGCACCGATGGTCAGCCAGTTCGTCCAAGACGGTCGAGGGGAGCATTGCGTTCGCGGCGTCCGTCATAGGGTGCGCATGGGTTCTGCGTGTGTTTGGGCTTACAGAGCCATTCTCGGTACGCATGTTGATTGAGGGTGGGCGTTGATCTGATGCTGATGGAGTGGATCTAGATCACCCGATACGGGGTTGTTACGGTATTGTCGTCGGCGTTGGAGGCGGTGTCTGAGCAGAACGATAATTTGACACTACCACTGTACATGTGGTGCATGCTCGTTATGGTGGAGGTGTAGGTGGTGTGATCATGTGACCGGGTAGTGGTAGTAGGGAATGTATTTGCGGTTTGCGATGGTATTAGTAGGCTCTCGCGCTCCACTCCGCCCTGCAGTGCCCAGTCTGGTATGTTTTCCTTGTCCTCGCCCGGTCTCCCTCTCACCTCGCCCAGCCATGACATACGAACCACGTGATCATGCCAATCCCAGATAATGATCCCCGCTCCCCCAAGCTCGCCCTGCCCTTCCCTCTCCTCCAGGAGCCCTCCTTCCAGATGCCCGTCCAGCTCTTCCCCCATCCGTCAGAGCGCGTCCGCAGACCATCCAGGCCCGCAACCGCCTCCATTCTAGACGGCCCCTCTTCCTTTGTCCTTCCCGCCCCGCCCATTCCTTCAGCCCCAAATATCCAGGTATGTTCGCTTCCCCTTTCTTACCAATCCACAGCCCATCCTCTCCCAGACCCCTCCCCCGCGTGTCGACGGCGACCTCTCCGACTATGCTCCCCCTTGTGACTCCATGAGCGGTATGCATCCCTCCTTCCTCCGCCCCGCAGACTTTGACTGACAGCGCTTTCTCCCTCCACCCTGACACTCGTAAACCCCACTCGTAGATGTCTCGGCGCACACGACCGATTCCCGATCTCAAGTACTTCCCTCCCACTATGATTGGGACTCTTTTGTGGCTGCTTACGCGGCTGGTCAGTGGAACCCTCACCGAACCCCACATCCGCCACGTTCTGTATTTGATCCCTCTTGGCCTAGCATACAGTCCCCTTTCTTGGATGCACCCGCCGCCGCATCCATGAACAAATCCAGTCTGTGTGTTGCACCCTCTCCAGAACCCCTACCTTCTGCAGGCCCTGCCTTCTTGTCACCAAACTCCGACGTGGCAAACGAGAAAGAACACAGGAGTAACCTCACTGCCTCCCCTGAGAAACACTTCTCGAAGCTCCCTCAACCACCAGCCTCGTTGATTGGCCGCCGCTTCCGTAAATCGTTCAACGATCTTAGGCAGACGACCAGCCACACAATGCAGCTCTCTCTTGATGGTACCCAGAATTTCGCTCTGGCTCCAGACGCGACCACCACCGCAGCGACCATGCGTTTGGCTGCTGCCAGAGTGAACATATCTCCGCTTGCATTACCGTCTCCTGAGCATGAACTCACCGATCCCATGCGTGGTGTACATACTGCCATCCCCGGAGCCCACGCGCCCGAATATAGCCCTCCTCTCAATCCAGGGACCCCTGGAAACAACCGCAAAACGCGCTTGGGTAGTTTCTGGGAGGGGACCCAAGACGTGGCCAACGACGCTGATCGACTGTCGACGATACAAGGCTCAAATCCTGTATCGCCGACGCGCTCTAGCATAGGAGGTGACGCTCGAAACCATGTGGAGCCGGCTTGGAACACACCGATCCCGCCTGCTACCGCACCTTTGCCACGGCAGTCGCCCGACGAACACCATGAAGAGGACTACTTCACCGCGTCCAGCTCCCGTGCGAACACCATGGACACTGACCCTGGCGTCACTCCCGATGTGCCTAGTGTATGGCAGGAATATGTAAACGTCCAGCGAGACAATGAATCCCACAACATCAACGTGTCCGTTACCCCTGCCTTACCACGTAGAATATGCCTTACTCGCCAATCGTCCTCTCCTTTGCCGATCTCGATTTTCTCGGAGAGAAGGTTTCCTGGCGGACGTTCAGTCTCGGAGACGACAAGTAGCCACAGAATAGTGCGTGCCGCGAAGGAGGAGCAAATGTTCCTGGAACTGGGGTATCTTGCTCCCCCTAATCCCCCGGATGAGCTCGAGCGAAGACGAGCACTCTACAAGTAAGTACACGTTGCATACATGCGATTTAAACAGCAACACATTGATGTATGTTACTCAGATTTAATATCTGGAATACGGCACCCGACATCAACTTTGATCGGATTGCTCACTTGGTCAAGCTTGTATTCAATACTAAAAGCGTGTACATCTCCCTTGTTGACGGCACAGAGCAGTATGGCGTCTACGTTGTCGTCTAACGCGTCAGCCCACTGATATAGACCAACAGATGGTTCAAATCTCAATGTAAGTGATTTTCAAGTTTATTCCGTCCCTCCTAGTTACCATCAATACGATAGGTGGCACATCACTTACGCGCTGCCCTCGCTTGTCTTCATTTTGTGCGCACAGTATTCTACAGCGGTAAGCCATTGCGTGTTGTAATTCCCGTCTTCTTGATATCTTTTAGTTGTGATGAGCCTACCGTTGTCTTGGATACGCTAGTAGACTGGCGTTTCGCGAAGCACGTGCGTGAAAGTGTCTTACAGCGCTCGTATGTCTCTGGTTGATGATACTTGTCTAGCCGTTTGTGACTGGGAGCCCCCACGCGCGTTTCTATGCCGGTGCACCACTGCGAACACAGGAGGGACACAACATCGGCAGGTAATAACTTACGGCCGTCTAGTCACACTTAGCTTATATAGTGGTAGCCTGGCCCTCATGGATGATTCACCGAGGCAAGACTTCTCACCTCGTCAACGCCATACACTCAAAGAATTTGCGGTTGGTAAACTGTCTGATACTCTCACTGATATTAACCTCTCCTTGAGGCTGTTGTAATGCGTGAGATGGAACTGTGGAGAGACAAGGTTTCGAGTTTCCCGGAATCCCTGATATCGTTGTAACACTTCCCGTAGATCCAGCTTCGCATACGAGACAAGATCCAAACATCAGTGAGACTTCTTTATCTGGCATTGATGCATCCCCATAATAAGTTTCTAGATGGAACATTTCAGCAGAGAATGTCTTGAGATTGACCAACAAGAATCCCAGAACGCCGATATGTATGCCTCGGTATCCATGGACAAAGTATATGACAGTGCAGCCAAGCTTGTGAAGCGTACGTTAGATGTCGAAGAAGTGCTGGTCATGGATGTCTCGCATTGCGATGTACTTGAAACACTTGGTGCAGAGGCAACCGTGTCAGTGGTAATGCACCACGGTGACACCCAAACGCGCGCGACATCACGGACACTTACTGCTGACGAGCAAAGCAAGCTTAACGCATTCTTTGAGCAGTTCCCAGATGGCAAGATTTCGGAAGGAATCCTGCCAGTCTGTTTTCGTCCGTTTATGCCAACCCATATACAGTATGCTCTAAGTGAGTGGTTTTACCTCTTGTAATGGTTAGCTGGCCGCTCAGTGTGACACAGCGGTTCCTGTATTCAATATTGACAAGCATCCTTTCGCACTGATCTGTGCCTACAATGCCTCCGATCCATCGCGGCGGTTTGTAAGTACCAGATGTTTGTGAGCAGTTAATTTATTTACATTGTCGATGTAGTTGGAGGGCCACGAACTCTCCTATCTACGCGCAATCGGTATTGTTCTTTATGTGCATATGAGCACGTCTAACACTGTATCAGGTGTAATTATCCTCTCCGCCGTGCTGAAGCGACGCATGATGCTTGCAGACCAAGCGAAAAGCTTGTTTATATCGAAGTGGGTCGTCTTTTCCCTGGTCTTATCAACAACTGTTCACGGGCATGTAGTATATCTCACGAACTGCGTACACCCCTTCATGGTGTACGCTACGATTTTCACTTCCATGCGATACTTGACTAAAGCATCAATGTAGATATTAGCAGCTGCGGAACTACTGGCTGACACCCCGTTGAGCCACGGTCAAACGTCTTTCCTGCACACAGTCCAAGCATGTGGTACATCGTTGGTGGAAACCGTGAATCATGTTCTGGACTTCACGAAACTCAGTGGGAACGTGAAGTCAGGTGGCGTCGACAACGTCATCTCCCGGTCAAGGTATGTTTCCTGAACTTTCGGAGAACTGGTATCCACACTGCAACTGTTAGAGTGGACCTGGAGCAGCTTGTTGAGGAAGCGATTGACGGGTCGTGGATTGGCTATTGTGCGCGCAACTCGTCCAGAGGTTCCGAGATAGGCAGTGTGTACGCGCCCAATTCGAACCAGCGAGCCTCGAGCGTTATGACCGCTCCGGCGTCTTCGCAGAGCGTCGAGATCGTTGTCGATATCGATCATCGTGAAGGAGTAGGTTGATCGAAACGTTCCTTTGACATTGACTAAGAGCAGAATTACGTAGGGTTGGATACTGAAGTGCGACAAGGGAGGGGTTCGTCGAGTTCTAATGAATTTGTTTGGGAACAGCCTCAAATTCACCTCGGTGGGTGGATCACTGTCTTCTTGTAACTTCACTCACTTTCCGCATGCAGAATGGCTACATCCATGTGTCGTTGAAGCAACTGCCTGCTCCCGAAGACACTGTAAATAAGGCGGTCAAGATCGAGCTCTGTGTGAGCGATACTGGCAAGGGTATCAGCCAAAATTTTCTCAAGGTCAATTCCTTCATTCAGAGGAAGAAGTCAGACATTCATACACTATAATTAGAATCACTTGTTTCATCCGTTCTCGCAGGAGAACCCTCTACAGACTGGTACAGGATTGGGGCTCGCGATTGTGAACAGTATTGTCCGATCTCCCAGTGTCGCTGGCAAAGTAGAGGTGATCAGTGAGGAGAACGTGGGCACGGATGTCAAAGTGACCTTTGAAGCCGAAATACCCGAAGAGGGCTCCAGCAACACACAAGACCCATTTTTCTTTGATGACCAAACAAGATCACCAGTGATCTCCTTCCTCGGTTTCAAAAAGCGAGGCCACGGGGTCCAGCTTCTCAACGAAGTTCTCCGTAAATATCTCATTGCTTGGTGGGGATTTACGCCTCAGAAAGAGGGCGCCGAACTCGGTGACATCGTCATAGTCAATGAGGACCCATCACCCGTCACCACTGCTCTCGAGAAAATGGATATCCAACGTTCATTCATTATTCTTTCCTCAAGTCGAGGTAGCCCTCGTGTAATGGGCATCTGCAATGCGTTTGAAAACAGTGGTGGCTTTTGTCGCATCGTGCACAAGCCTGGCGGACCCTTCAGACTTCGTACAGCCTTGAAGCAGCTTCTCCGAGCCAGACAGCGAAGACAGCATCGTATACCAAATTTCAATACCTTAGCTATGAGTTCTGAGGACAGCATCTCCCTTCAATCAACCATTTTCGCGGACGAATACTCAGAATCTACTATGGAGAAACATCGACGTGGGAGCATCGATAATTGGCGAGACCAATCATCGTGGCTATTCACAAGTGTACCCAGTGTTATGGTCTCTTCATCGCCAGAGTCAGAGAAAGATATTTCCCTCCAACCTACAAGTGGTGAACAAGCAGTCCCGACGCCGAATGCCAACAACTCGACACTAGCAGTCGATACCGGGAAGACCTTGCTGCAAGCGCCGGCCGAGTCCGTCGAATCGACCAAGTCACAGCGGAAGGTACTAGTTGTAGAGGACAATAACATCCTTCGTAACTTGCTGTGGGTGATCTCATCTCTGGTCGTCCCGCTTCGGCTGATTTGCGAGGTAGCGCCAAGTGGCTCACCAAAAAGGTACGTGAAATCGTAAAACGTCAAAACATTGGCTCGCTAACATCTTATTCCGTTCTTAAAGGGCTTTGAATATCGTGAAGCCGTAGATGGTCGTCAAGGAGTCGAAATCTTCCAAGCCGATGGACCATTTGAGTGAGAGTGGTGGTCCTTGTTGTTGGCTGTTGACTTATCTTGGCTTAGCGTAGTGCTGTTGGATTTATCAATGCCTGTCCTTGACGGTAAGCCATTTTTCGTAGTGCCATTTTACAGGTCATCACAGGGCCAATTATTCTCCGGTAGGAGTTGGCGCGACTCTTCAGATTCGCCAGATCGAGCGTGCGCGTTCGAGTCAACAGACGAGCGTAATAGTGGCACTGACGGGCATGTCCTCGCTCGAAGATAAGCGAAAAGCATTCGAGGCCGGAATGGACGGATAGTGCGTTTTCCACTCCTGAAAACGAACTTTCTTGACTTGGTACGATCCGCAGCCTGGTGAAGCCTGTCGCATTCAAAACATTAGATGACATGTTCCACAAACTGGGTCTTGCCTGACCCAGTGCATTCATCGCATTCACAATATACACACCACAATACAACGCCGATGCACGACCGGACATTGACGGATTAAACGAACTACTAGACTTTTTTTTTTTGGACGCACCCATCTTTCCATTTGTCATGGCCCTATTGACGCAACCACCATTCAATCCTACTGTATCAACCCTCTCTCACGAACAACTAATTACCTGCTGTCCCTCGTGTTCTGCTGCCGCAATGTTCACTCTCATGTTTGCGTTGTTACACAATCTTGCAGACTCTTTTGTACTCCCGAGTCCTTAATCGTGCGCCTGTATGCACCTTGCTCTCTAGTGGCATACCAAGTTGGTTCCTTCGCAGTGCATTAGTTAGTAAATATGTGTGGGCTTGAATTTCTTGAGGCGGCATGCAATGCGACTGCCTGACACTGTCGTGGCGACACTCATGCACATTCAACGGATCGAAAACAAACACTGCTTTGCAAAAATGTACACATACGTGGCGACAACTGCTTGGATAAAGCATACACGAAATCTATACGAGAAGCCGGCGATCTTTTTTCAGGAGTACGCGGCTCGGAGGAATACAGCCACACGCCATCGAACTGGGTCTTACACGTACACCCACTTGCCCAGGGCTTCCACCCATCCCCTGAGCTCTGCTTTGGGCGTGTTCCCAAACGTCGCTTCGAGCGTATCCGGGACCCCGACAGATCCTTGTTCGGGAGGCGTAGGCAGGCCAGAAAGGCTCGCGGATTGGGAGAGGATTCCGACTCCGGGTCCCCCGACTTCTGTGAGGTGCGTCTTGAATGGCTCCGACGTAAACTTTTCGGTTTCGAGTGCGGAGATGAGCGAAGTCAACTTGGACGGAGAAAACTCTGTCAACAAGTTGAGTCAGCCTCACGCATAAAAACGGAGTCACACCGGCAAGGATTTGATTTTTTTACAGGTTTCCGTGTGCAATGATGCAAGGCGAGAACGGCGCAAAAAAAAAAAGGAGGGCGAACACTAACCCTCTGGTATAAGTGTAACAGCGCATCCGCCACCGCCCGCTCCTGTTAGCTTTGTGACAAGGTTGTGAGGATTAGCACTGGTGATACGTCGCACAGCCTCTAATGATGGATGTGAGACATGCAGCTGCTCAAGGAGCCTGTGGTTTTCGTCGACGAGCGTCTGAGAGGCCTCGGCATCAAAGACAAGCATGCAAGCTACGAACGGACGACGCACTGCCAAGCTCTCATTACCACCAGATCCAGACAACACTGCGCTGGCTTTCTCAACTATCCCCTGGATATCGCTCAAGACCTTTTCGACCCTGACTGGATCTTCTACTTTCTGCTTGGCGACGCTGCCCACCAGTTCTTTCGTGTTTCGGGGGACACGAGTGTCCGTAAGGAGGAAGCGGTGTGAGGTGAACCTGGACGCGCAAGTAGATTAGTGAGAACCGTCAAGCGATCACGACGCACAGCAGAGGTGACATACCCCTTGATAGAAACCATTCCTCCTTCCTTGCCTTCACTCGGAATAGATTTGGTGTACAGCAATCCTCCGCCGTACACTGCAACTGAATTGTCAACACCGCTAGGGTTGCCGTGTAGGATTTTTTCGGAGAGGAAGGCGTAGACATTGACGGCGTCCGCAAGGGACCTGGGAAGTTTATCCGGCTCTTGCAGTGAAGAGCTTGAATGGGAATCGAGGGAGGGAGGAGAGATGCGACCGGCAATCAACATGAGTGCAGTAGTTGTACATACTGAGAACGCCGCCGAAGATCCAAGTCCAGCACCTACAGGAAGAGTAGCACGAACGGTCAAGGTAAAAGAGGGTCTGAAGGCGCAACGAATGAAATACGTCGACAAACACACCCGAACAGAGACAAGAAGCGCACCTGATCGTGCTTTCAAAGTCCTTGGCAAAGACCATGTAGAGGTACAAGAATGCGAGACTGGCTTGGCGTGCCTGAGATCCTAATGCATCTGGAAGAGCAGCTCTGGATATTTCGTCGAGAAACTCGAGATCGAGGGGAACTTCGCTGGTTTGAGAACCAGCTGGCCGCAAGTGAGACGGTTGAATTTGTGATAGTACGTGCACAAAGTGACCCACCAGGAACAGCATGCCAAGGCAGGCTGTTTATGTCCCACTGATACCTAAACCCTCCCTTTTGGTCGTCTGCGTCAATGTCCACAAAATGCACGTCGACTGTACGACGTAGAGCCCCGAGATGCGGGGTAGTGATAGCATAGCACCGGAGGGATACAGAAGCAGCGAGGGCAGGCACACCATACACGACAGCGTGCTCTCCGAACAAGATGACTTTACCAGGTGAGGAGACAATCCACTGTTTTTCGTGCGGCTGCAACTGGACGCTTTCACCATGGTCAATCCGGCTCTCCAGCGCCAACTTTGCAACTGCTTCGTTGATGGTGGTGCGTACTCGTTCGACGCCCTGTAGGGTTCGACGTATAGCACCCGCGTCGATGAGAGCTCGCTCGAGGTCATCGAGTAAATCTGACGGATCTTCGATTCCAACGCAGAGACGGATGAGGTCTTCGGGGAGACCACGCGCCGCACGAACTGCTGCAGGAATGGAAGCGTGCCTGGTAACGTGAGCCGCAAAAAACGATGAGGAGGAAGAGAACGAGACGTACGACATGGCACAGGGCATGCTGATCAATGAATTGACGCAGCCAAAGCTGACACTGACGGCCCACAGACGTGTGCCGGCGACGATGCGTTCGCTGATGTCCTTGTTACCTGTAGTGAAACTCAAGACTGCGCCATAACCGACGGAGATGCGTTCGTGGATATCACGGCTGGGATGCTTAGGGAGGCCAGGATAGAAGGTGGGAAAACCAAGAGAGTAGAGGTAGTTTGCGACGAGAGCTGCGGTCTGTGATTGCTGTGTGAGGCGGAGAGAGAGCGTTTTTACTCCTCGGAGGAGCAGGAAGCAATCGAAAGGGGTGAGTGCGTTGCCCGTTGCATTGATGGTAAATGCGATTTTCTACGACCGCGGGGATGAGAGAGGGAATGTCAAGAAAGGTGAGACTACCTTCGCGATGTCGTCCCTGTTGCAAGTGATGACGCCAGCCATGAGGTCGTGGTGACCGGACAGGTATTTGGTAGCGCTGTCATAGACGATGTCTGCGCCATGCTCGAGGGGCCGCTGTAGTGCGGGACTCATCATGGTGTTGTCTACGACCACGAGGGCGTCGGGACAGCGTTCCTTGACGTCCTTTGCGATGGTGGCGAGGTCGACGATCTTGAGGAGAGGGTTGGTAGGGGACTCGAGAAGGACCATTGCAATGTTTTTGTCGGGATGGAGGAAGGGGGTGAGGGTGGAGGGGTCGGTGGTATCGACATGATGGACGGTGATGCCCTGGTGAGTCTGCAGGTAGGCGAGTAGACGGTTTGTACCGCCATAGAGATCGTCGCCGGCGATGATGGCATCTGCGGGCTTGAGGAGACGGAGGATGGTGTCGAGGGCGGCCATGCCCGAGGATACGGCAAAGGCATGGGTAGCGGAGGATATCTTGGCGATGTGATGCTCTGTGGGAGAATGAGCAGGCAGACAGACGGACAGAAGGCGGAGAGGACCGACCGAGATGGGTGCGGGTGGGGTTTCCACTACGCGAGTAGTCGTACTCGCCGCCGACGCCCTTGAAGGTGGCGGTTTGGTATATCGGGACGGACGATGCGCCGTACTGGTCCTTGTGGTCCGGGTTCTCGACGGTCGCACAAAGGGTGGAGAAGCGGTACGGCTGGCGGGGTCGGTAGGGCGTGTCTGGCTCTGGCGTGGGGAGCTCGTCGAGGGACATCGTCGTCGTCGTCGTCGTCGTCGTACTTTGGGTAGATGGGTGGCGTGGATATGGCTCCACGTGACTGCATCGTACCACCATGCCGAGGGGGACGACGGCGAGGGAACACGGTGCGCGGCTACCCTCATCGTCGGCGACGTCGCGCTCACGCTGCCCCTAGCGGACAGACACCCGAAACAGGTCTTCACGCCCGACGTGGTCGCCAAGCGCACAAAGCGACACCTCGAGGAGCTCGAGGTGTGTCTGGCCAGCCCCGACGCACCCTCTGGTCTCACACGCGCCGCTAGCGGACAAACTATGCTGCCTCGTCGCTGTTCAACGAGCCCGACTCAGATCCTGAGGCGTCCTCGACGCAGAAACCAAAGTTCCGAGCGAGACAGACGGTGATCTCGGACAAGCGCACGTTCCCGACCGTCAACGCGGCCAAGAAGAAAAAGTCGACGATGAACGTGCGCACGGCGGTGCTGTACCGCAAGGGACTCGCCGCGCTGATTGACGAGAGCGTGAGTGTGCTCTCTTCCGAGGCGACTCGGCTCATTCGGACTTCATCAGGGCATCGGCTCATTACCGCCGACGCAGCCGTCGTATCTGACGGTGTCTGCACCGCCTGCACCAGCCCCGGCGCGGATGTTCTGCTCGGTGTGCGGCTACAAGGGCGCGTACCGCTGCAAAAAGTGTGGCATGTCGTACTGTGATCTGCGGTGCGGGCAGGTGCACGGGGAGACGCGGTGCGAGCGACGGGCGGTATAGTACTAAGCACGTGATGATCTACTGTCGTTTTTCGCTTGACTCGATCGCCCGTCTTTAAAACACCACCTCTTCCTCGCCCCGTCCTCTCCACCATGTGTCCCCCCCACAGCCCAGACGCCCCCCCCGCTCAAGGGGACGAGATGGTGCCCGTGCACGCCTCCCCCGCACCCGCTGCCAACGGCCATCGCAACGGCCTCAACGGCCACCAGAACGGTCACGCCCACGACCATCACCGCCCGCGCAACCCCTATGCTCCCCGTGCCTCCGATTTTCTGAACAACATCTCAAACTTCAAAATCATCGAAAGCACCCTCAGAGGTCCGCCGCGCTCTTTTGACTTCGTTCCTCCCTGCTCACACACCCCTCAGAGGGCGAACAGTTTGCCAATGCCTTCTTCGACACAAAGACAAAGATCGCCATCGCCAAGGCTCTCGACGCCTTTGGTGTAGAATACATCGAACTCACATCTCCCGCCGCTTCTGAGCAGTCCCGCGTGGACTGTGCGGCCATCTGCAAGCTTGGCCTCAAGGCCAAGATCCTCACTCACATCCGCTGTCACATGGACGACGCTCGGATCGCTGTTGAAACCGGTCCGTTTCCGTCCGCGCCACGTTCATCCCACCTTCTGATCCCTCCCACAGGCGTTGATGGCGTCGATGTCGTCATCGGCACCTCTTCCTTCCTCCGCGAGTTCTCTCATGGAAAGGACATGGCCTACATCACGAAAACCGCAATCGAGGTCATCACCTTTGTCAAGTCCAAGGGGATCGAAGTCCGTTTCTCTTCAGAGGACTCCTTCCGCTCAGACCTTGTCGACCTTCTCTCAATATACCAAACCGTAGACAAGATCGGCGTCAACCGGGTCGGTATCGCCGACACCGTAGGTTGTGCCAACCCGAGACAGGTTTATGAACTTGTCAGGACTCTGAGAGGCGTCGTCGGTTGCGACATTGAAATCCATCTCCACAACGATACCGGCATGGGTGTGTCCCCTCCCCCCCCTCTTCCTGACTTCTCTCATCGTGATCTCTCTCAGCGGTTGCCAATGCGTACACTGCTCTTGAAGCAGGCGCAACACATATCGATACCTGTGCGTCCTTTTATTCCTTCAGCAGCCTCTCGCTCATTTTCCCAGCCGTCCTTGGAATCGGCGAGCGTGTTGGCATCACCCCCCTTGGAGGTCTCGTTGCTTGTCTCTATGCTGCCAACCCCGAGTACGTCAAGTCCAAGTATAACCTCCCCTTACTTCGTGAAATCGAGAATCTTGTCGCCGAAGCTGTAGAGGTCAACGTACCCTTCATGAATCCCATTACGTCCGTGTGCCTTGTTTCCTTTTTGGTTCGTCTCACTCATGCACCTCTCCTCAGCGGCTACTGCGCCTTTACACACAAGGCTGGTATCCATGCCAAGGCAATCCTCAACAACCCTAGCACCTATGAGATCTTGAGGCCCGAAGACTTTGGCTTGACACGATATGTCTCCATTGGGTACGCAATTGCAAGGCCACTCGCCAACGTTGCCATCTGATCGCTGTCGCAGTCACCGACTTACTGGTTGGAATGCTGTCAAAAGCCGTGTCGAACAACTCGGCCTCGAACTCACTGACGAAGAGGTGTTTCAATCTGCTTGGCTACACATACACGTTGATGGCTGACCCATCCAACATAGGTCAAAGACGCTACCGCCAAGATCAAAGAGCTCGCTGACGTCCGCACGCAATCTATGGACGATGTCGACTCGCTTCTTCGCATCTACCATTCCGGTATCCAGAGCGGAGAGCTTGCTGTGGGACAGAAGGAAGCGCTCGACCGCCTGCTCAAGAGACACCGCGAGAGTTCACTGTCAAGCCCGGTGTCTCCTAGCGTTGCTTCGGCCGCATAAATTGTCCCACGTCTGAACAACACATCTTGGAAATGCAGTTTCTTGCCGCGCTCCGAGGGAGCAGAGCACAAAAGCGACATGTGATCGCACATATGTATCTAGTACCTATCTACTAGGGACGATGTAAGTTTTCTTGTACGGATCAAATACGCTTTCGACGTTGTGTGGGCAATGATCCCGGTGCTTGTTCGCAACTGCTAATGCTGTCCTCTGACCACCTTGGTAAACACCCATGAGTTCGAACCTAGGAGAATACCACATCCAAGCCCGCAAGGGTCACGTCAACCCGTGTCGCACGTCAAAAGTCGCAAACGTAACTCCGTCCCGTCAAATCTCGGGGAGACAATCCTTGGCGCCGCTGCGTTCGACATCACCTGTAGTGATGGTGTGCGTGCGATATACCACGGGAAGCTGCATGCACGGGGGAAGGAAGACCGGGGTGTCTGATGGCGAAACGGACAGCGAGTCTCCTGCGGGTGTGGTACATCTCAGAGGCGAGCGGTGGCCCCGTCCATTGCCCGAGGTGTACCAGTTCGTGACGCGAGAGATTCATCGTCGGGCGTGTCGACCAAGTGCCAGTACCAAAATGGAGCACAGCAAAAACCCGCCGGTCAGTGTAGGAGCAATCCTCGGCATGTTCATATGCACCAGAGCTCCGCAAAGGAGGGAAAAGAGAGAGAATAAGACAAGATAAAAAAATAGAAACCCACATAAAAGAGACTCGCCGTCGAGGAAATGCGTTTGCGATTGGAAATCACAATCGCTCGACAGCTTGAGTTCACCGCGAACATTGATACCGCCGAACCAGTCATAAGACTGAACAAGGCACCGAACAGAGATCACAAAAGGCTGCATCTGAGGAGTGGACGATAATGGCAGCCACCAACTGTTGGACATTGGATACGCGCATCGTCTCCAGGATACGATAAACCCGTCTTGCTTCCAGAATATTACCAGCAAAATAGACAGCTTAGTACCAAGCCGATATCTTACCTACCATAGCTAACATGTTGTGCAACAGTGTCGGGATCACAGTGCATGGGCGCTCACAACTCGAGACTCCCGCTGGTGATTCGAGGCAAGCTATTAAGAAAGGATCTACACTGCGCTGAGGCGGTCCGCTCCATAGCTAATCCTTGTTTAAACTAACAAAATTGACGTCACGAAAAAGGGAGGAGAGCCGAGATTTTGCAGCCAGAAAAGCACGCACTGGCTGAAGTGAATGCACGATCCAACCGATCGGATTTGCTTGCTACATTACAAGGGCGTTAAAATAATCGCGAGAACATGGAGACAGAACAGGCCACGTCCTCAGAAACATATACGATAACTTGTGTACCGTCCGCTCGTTTCACTGGGACGTGTAATTTTGACTACCTGACCGCGCCGAAGGCCATAGTACCGTGCGACAGGGTCTGCCAATTGAATGCGGGGGAGCTGGGTTTCCTTCAATCGACTGAACCACGACCAGTTCAATGTATAGGCTACCGACTGAACAGCGGACATACTATTTTTGGAGGAGCTGTTTCTTTTGTTCTGCTGTAAGGACTTCGTGGCGAGGAACCAAGGTGTGATGTGTGATGTTGACCAGTAAATCAGCTTCGGAGAACTCTTCGAGTCGGTATTGCTGAGACATGGCTGCAATGACCTAGAAACGTCAGGACGTCAAAGCCAAGCCCGGCGACGAGAGAGGGCCCAAAGATTCACTTTTCGTGCCGATGGAGTCATGTTTCCAGGAAAGATGATGATACCCCTCTGGATAGATTTCTCCTCAAGAATACCAAGTAGTCTTACGGCTCGGTAAGTGCTTGAATGAGAAGACTTGCAATACCGCATACTTTCGCATCGTCTTGACACCAACGCTCCGTTCGTCAGAGAAGAAGATAAATATCTGGTCGGCGGGGTTGTCCTGTGAGTTGGTAAAGAAGTTGAGTTGATTCCGGCTGTCGACCGCATCAGTGTTCTGCCAGTCCAGTCGTTTTGGATAGTCACGGACTCTACCATCCCGCCACTGTTTGCGTAGTGTGATCTGAAAGTAGTGAGGTCCATGTTAATTTCCTCGGCGGAGACCTGGTATCCCTAGCTCATCCATTCAGTGAGACTTTTGAACGATGTGGGATGACGAAGCCGACGGACTCTGTCTTTGACGAGCTCGTGTATCGTCCGGTTGACCTTCCACAACTTTGCGGTCTCGTCCTCTGCCATGGCTCAAGGTGAAAGCTGTAGTATTCAAACTCAGCCTCCGAGTGGTCTCTTTTCTGGCTTTGCATGGCCCCACCACCCCCGACAACCGCGAATGGTGCCAATCCAGCGCCCACGACGATACCGCTTTCCAATGCGCTAATGGTGTGTTTATTGATCCCTGTGGTATCAACGCGTTTTAAGTGCCATGGCGTTCCAGACCAAGCTCAAGCCTGCTAGAATCTTCAAGGGTGCCGTAGAACCCACACCCCCTCCAACGCCGGGGGGCAGCTCGAGAGTGAACACTGGTCCACGACATATCACTGCAATAACCTTTGATGACAGAGGTGATCAAGTCCTGACAGCGTCTGAAGATGAGACCTTCCGCTTGTACAGCTGTAAGACAGGCAAGCAAGTCACCCTCGCTGTGGACTCGGTCGCAGTACACCGTTGACCTGAGTGGCGAACAGACACCTGAAAACACTGTATTCAAAAAAGTATGGCGTCGATCTCCCTCGTTTCACCCACAAGAATACGACGGTCGTACACGCTTCGACCAAAGAAGATGACACAATTCGGTATCACTCCCTACACGACAACAAGTATTTGCAGTATTTCAAGGGTCACAAACAACGCGTAATATCACTTGAAGTGTCACCCCTGGACGACGGATTTATGTCCGCTTCACTGGACAAGACGGTCCGGCTCTGGGACCTTCGCGTGCCTACTTGCCGCGGGCTGCTAAACCTTCCCGCCGCCCCAGTGGTTGCATACGACACGTCTGGAATCGTTTTTGCAGTAGCAGTCAATCAATATTCTCGAATTCTGTTGTACGATCAGGCAAATTATGACAAGGCACCCTTCCTCACTGTCACGCTCGAGGACCCGACGTTGGCTCTCATCAGCTATCCTCCTCGACCAATTTATATGACATCACTCGCGTTCTCTTCGAATGGCAAATACATATTAGTGGGCTGCTCAGGCGACGCGCACTACATCATTGATGCCTTCGAGGGTCATCTCCTCGCCAAATTGGAAGGGTGTATTGGGCTCGAGCGCCGTCGTATGGATGCCCCCCAGAGTATAGACCCCGTCAGAGGCAATAGCGGAGAAGAGGTTTCGTGGACGCCCGATAGCAAATATGTCATAAGCGGGAGCCTTGATGGGCGGATTGCAGTCTGGGACGTGCAGAACCTGCCCTCACAGATAGGCCAAGTCGATCCCAAGACCCCACTACTACGTCTTCAGCCTTTAGCGAGTCTGGATGGTCATCCGGGTCCCTCCAGATGCGTACGCTTTAATCCACGTTTGGCGATGATGGTTACTGCAGGTGCAGAATTGGTACGTGCTTGATATCGCTCCACGCAGTACTAGTGCTTATCATCACTAGGCATTTTGGTTGCCGGATCAGTCAGTCGACAACGAGGAGGTGGCTAAGGAACTCCTGCGGAGAAAGTAGTGGTTTCCGTAATCTCTTCCTAAAATTTCCAAGAGTTGTGTATTGTCGAGCACTAGTCAAATGTAGGGGTAGAATACCATTTGCGTCCAATCATTCCAGAACAAAATAGATTGTGTACTCGTGATTTAAAAAAAAAGAGATCCGACCCAGCGGTGAAATAAAGGTGGATGTAGCGAGGGTGAACAGCTCAGGCTGTGGTCAGTTTCGCGAGCGAGATTTGGTTGGTTGCAACATTCGTAGAGAAGTAGGCGTTCTTCAGGAAAACATCTCCAACCTGAATGTCTCATTAGGGACCGTCATCCAAGGTAAATCAAGTGCCACTCACCAACCACTCGGTGGCGGCCCCGATCTGTTGGGGTTGAATTCCAGCGGTGCAGGTGCCAGTGGGGTCGTTGAGATCGACAGGCAAGACGGCAAGATCTCTGGGGTCGATCGCAAATGATGCGTTCCCAAAAGAAAGGGCAAGGCTTGCTTGAGTAGTGCAAGGAATCGTGCATTGTTGGGCATCACATGCACCACCAACGCTCTCCATCACTTTTTGTGCGTCCGAAGGAGGGGCTAAAATGAGGGTTGTACCGGTATCGAGGATGCCAGTGCGCCCAGTAAGACCAGTGTCGGTACCATTGACGGTGATAGCATTCAACGATCCCTCCCAAAATCCCTGCATGTTGACGTTGGGAAAAGTGACAAGGGTGTTTGCAACAAACTTGGTAGGGTCAAGCCCACCAAATGTAACCTCCCCGTCATTGAGCTGATCAGCCAGACGCGGGATCTTGAAGGAGGTGATTGGAGCTGGGATGAGTTTGCTTGCTGCTAGCGATTCGACTGGAGTAAGAACTTTCTCCTGGGACAATCTCTGCATAGGAACGGCGTGAGCTGTGGGGATACAAACACAGCAAGATAAACGTACCGACTGGGCAAGTCCCATAAGGCCATCGAAGGGTGTGGTATTCGATGCAAACTGCATCGACTCTGCAGTTGCGACGCCGAATGTGTGGTTCATTAGTGCTAGGCCCGCAATACTGACATTATCCTGGCAGAGTAGACCCTGAACGGCCCCTGATCCGTAGGTTACTTGGAATTGTTGTGAGCTCTGCACAAACGAGCTGGAACTTTGTGCACCGAGGGTAGTATGGTTGCCCTAGGATGACGTCACTACTGACGGTATACCCGCAAGCACAGGTAAGCTTACACAGCCTCCTTGCAAAGATTGACAAGCCTCGCCGGCGACCCCTGCAACCTGGTTGTAGCTCGGGTCCCAGGATGATGATCAAATGCGACCTACAGAAATCGGCACTACCCGAATCCATAAGCAGTCGAAAATTTCGTGGAGGCGTCCCAATTTGGATGGTAGCAAGGTATCCAACGTCGTTGGCTCTAGTATGCGTGAACGGCAAGTCAACACTGACCCAACTTGGCCGGAACAAAGAGACACGGCTTACTCGATATTCAATCCAAGAGTGTTGTTGGTAGTGGGCGGTCTGGCAACTGTCACACCACCATTCATCGCCGCTTGGATATCGAATGGAGAGACGCCAGAGTTGGTGCAATTACTTGCCGTTGTACCTCCACCGACAGTCCCGTTGCAAGCGACCGTGGTACTATTCCCCATTCCGAGGTTTGTTGTACCATCACCCACTGCTAAACTTATACCACCCTTCCCCACTGCGGCACCAGCAGCAGCTAAGCCAGTCCGGTAACGTCTTTTGTTCGGATTAGAGCCCCGAACCTCGGCAGACGCTCCAGAGTGCGACCTGAGCTCGTCTCCTAGCACGTATAATCTCTTGTGTAGTTCTGAGCGGAGGGTATGTTCTGATGGCTCCTTGCGCCCTGTCATGCGGGCAAGACGTTTAGAACAACGATTAATTTGTTGTTGCAATACCTACAGACCATCAAATAAGTTGGGGAAACAAAGAATGGGACACGGTGGGGACTTACTACTTGGGGGTGAAGGTCAGTACCATGTGCAATATGAAGGCGCCTGAGGGGCATGGTAACCATCCCAAGATTACTTTGGGGCGGACGCCGTGCGCGAGTCGGGATGGAGTTTGCTGGCAAGAAATTGAGGAGGGATGGCAAGAGGAGCAGAACGAACGACAAGAGTTTCATAATTTATACGACAAAGGCAAAAGATAGAATGTAGAAGCCGACTGGCGGTACTAAAGAAAGGGAAATGGGTGAAGTCGACTAGCGACCGCAAAGCAAAAGAGGTAGCAGGGGACAGAGATGGCACCTGGCCGTTGCGTGTACCCTTAGGCAGAGGAGGAAAGCGCAAGGAGAATATATAGGCAAAACTTGGCAAGGCACTGGGCTGTAGGCTGTTTATGATTATATAAGGGTGTGGGGCGAGGTAACATGGCGATATCGTTACCTGGTCGACGCGATTTCAAAAGGCTCACTGAACAAAGCATCATTGATCGTCGGTTTACTTACCCACTGAGATATTTGCAGTGCAAACATGCAGCTCAGCATCGGATCGCGTTGCGTGGTAACAAAATGATTTGGCATCATGCCACAGACTTTCGAGCGTGATATCACAATCGGTTGAGAGGGAGGAACTTTGTATTGGTATTACATTCAACTGGGTGCAGTGTCTGTCAAATCTCTGGTAAGCTAGACGCACCTCACTTATACAAATGTTAGATGATAAAAACTACAACTTCGTCGACATTTGGGGGTGTGGCGGGGTGTGTTCACGGGCATCCAATCGGACGGCTTCCAAACAGTCCCTGTAAAGAACTGTCTTTATTGCACCCCATACACCTCTTTTGGGTAAGGCCGAAACCTCTCTTGCGAACTTCGTGGCCTCCTTTAATACAACTTCGGTCCCCAGTTCGAGGTTCGTCCCGCTGCAGTTTGCAAGACGATCCACGATGCCTGCCGCACGGGCTTCAGTTGGCGAGAAGCGGTATCCTTCAAGAGCAATACGTCTCCGAAGATGAGGGTCTGATACCTTGGCGTTGAGGATGGCAGCAAGTGAGAGGGGCCAAGGTGCTCCAAAGTGGACCTGAAAGAATAATTGCGTTGGCTGAACGAACCAATAATAGCGAGAAAGGGGTGGTCAGTGATACCTCGTTCATGCATAACCACGCCCGCCTTCTATTGCCGTCAGTCATGACACGATAGTCACAGCAGAGGGCGAGCATGAAGCCACCTGCGAAGCAGTGACCATTTATGGCTGCAATGGTGGGGACTGGGTGCGGTGAGAACCATTACGCAGGCAAGTGCACGAAGAACACACTCGGAAATGTCAGGAGTCGCGCGTAGAGCGGATTTGCAGTATCTGAGGTTGAATGGGATCTACATGGTCAGAAGAAAATGAGGGCGTTGCACAAACCGGTAAAGAAGCCAAGGTCGTCCTTTATACTTTCATACAAAAAGCCATTGCTGAAGAACTTGTCTTGATCGCGTTTGCCGACGATGATAAGGGCACCTTCCCCAGCATCGGATTCTGGCGCAGGAGGACGATTGCCGGAAAGCGCGGCAAGCCTGTTGTTCTCCCAGTGTTTCTCGACCGTGTCGAGTGCGGGCCGAAGCGCAGCATTGATCAAGTGTGCGGTGAGTCTCGAATCGTCCCCATTGTGTAGTTCGATCACCCATAAACCGCCTTGAGCTGCAGAGAGCCGTTATTCATAATCATAAAGTGAAATATAAACACACACGGTAAGTGACGGTGAGAAGAGGCTGCGACACAGGGAGGGCGAGCGGAAAGTTAAACGAAGCCATGGCGTGTGGAGTCAGTGCCAGTTTCAAGTTGAGGTGACAGCGACGCTCGGATCACGTGTCCTCTCGCAGACCTGCCCTAATCAACTTTTTCCTCAGGGGACGTGGCTCGCACTTGGTCCCGTCAGTCTGCTGCTAAAATGCGCCTTGTCGCTCGCGCCCTCGCTTTCGCGGCCCTCCTCGTTCTCGTCGTTTCTGCGTGTATGTCCTCATCTCTGTGCGTGTTATGATGGCCTGATAGTGCTCCCAGCACCGATCGAGTCGGTCGAGCCCGAAATTGTTATTGAGGCATCATTCTCCGAACAAAATCCCTTTGGTCGTATGTCGCTAAAAGAATGCGCATCCAAACTTTTTCTGATGCGTCGTCGTAGACGTGTTCAATGGTGAACGTAACCAAATTTTCCTCCTGGTCGAAAACAAGAGTGAACGGAATGTGACGCTCAATTCCGTTGGAGGTTCTTTCCATCATCCCGATAGTGGTACCTTAGTGAAGAATGTTTGTCCCTTTACATCTTTTTGTTCCAATGCTAATTGGCCGCTCCTATTCAGATAACCTCGCTCGCATATGGTACCCCGTTGTTGGAGAAGTCCAAGCTCCAAATCCCTTACACGTTCTACTCTGAGTATGCTGTCTCTCTCCGCTGTGTCCTTCGCGACTGACCTAATGTACCACAGGTTCAAGGTATGTACATTGTCTACTCTGCAGCCTTCTTTCTAACGTGGAAATTAGCCAGGAGATCTCCGTCTTAATATCTGGTTAGAGCATTCTGTAGATGTAAGTTTCATTTTACTCCATGCATTTTTTTTATTGACACTCTTTTAGGACCTCAAGTTCCGTGTCACGGCTTTCGATTCGCTGGTGACCATTGTTGAACCAGAGAGTTCTTGGTTTGACTTCAAGCTGTCAGTTGTTTTCTCCATCATGATATTTGCAGCTCATATTTGTGCTCAGCATCTCAACCTACTTGATTGTTGCCGTGTTTCTTGGCGGGACCTCATACTTCGTTTACCTCATCTACTTCCCCGCCGCAAAAGTTAGGAAGCCCAAGCGTGCTCGTCCCGACACTAGTGCGCCCACCGGTACAATCACGGTTACTTCTAGTGGGGCCAGTTATGAGGAGGAGTGGATCCCTGAGCATCACCTCAAGAAACCAAAAGCAAGGAGGCACAACGCCGTCAGCAGCGGAGACGAGGTGAGCGGTGGCGACATCAGTGGGGCCGAAGGCAAGCGGCGTAGGGGGAGGAAGTAAATACCCTATCAGTGCTCTTTTTTTGAGCTAGCCAATCTATCCAGGCATATAATATGTGCGTGCTTGATCGCCATCGGAAGGACGTATGGTATGTACGAACACTGAGGACGAGGATGAAGCGCCTAAGTATGCAGCACACGGTGGAAACGAAAGCAGCAGGGAATTATAAAAATTGCCAGCTCGTCTGCTCAAGTGTCAATTTTCTTGTACCCCTTTACCTGCCAACCAAGAAGCTAGTCAATCTCAACACGGTGCAATGTAGACTGGCGCACTTTATTTTCTACAAGCATTTGAGCGTACTTTTCCGACAACCACCGACAGTTCTCGAGGGAGTTAACACCCTCGTGCCGCTGGCATTTGGTGAGCTCGTCGCGCACCAGACGAGCTTCCATGGCTTTCACCCATGACTCGCGAATGAAACCCTCGCGTTCCTGGAGTTTAGCTGCGTCCGATGAAATCGACGACGGCAACATGGCCGGGTAGTATAACAGTGAGAAAATAATCTTGGTCCACGAGGGGGTTACTAACCTTTGACGAGTTCAGCTCTGTCGTCGGACATTCGTAGAGTTGGTTCGGTCGCTAACAGCTGGAAATCGGAAATGACAACTTGGTGTTTGGTTTGTATCTTGTTTGGTCTACTTGGTGCACAATCAACTCGGAAGTAGGGCGAACTAGCCTAGCTACAATATCTGGTCGACGAGTCAATCGCTGGAGTTGAGTCCTTAGTACACCAACTGAGCGTGCTGTTCAAGTTCATAGAGCACGATATCCCGTCAGCGCCACGGTCTCGTCAACTCACGATGTGTCACGCTCTACTGGAACGCACACGTTGAAACAGCACATGTCTCACACAGAAGACAGCGGCTACCACATTCGTGGCTCTTCGCATCTCTCAGGTTTTCGGGGATCTGAGACCTGACCCTGGCCCTAATTCGATGTCACAAGGTTTCAAAGCAATTTCAGCACGATGCGTCCTTTTTCCAGCCTGTAGTCTATGCCAAATTCACCAGAATTCCCATTGCAGGGCGAGGGGCCCATCCATGGTCCAACAATACACATGAACTAGTAGGAGTTGCTCTAGCAGAGCTTGCTCGAGTTATGCCACAAGGTAAATCTGCCAGGTCATTCCTTGCTTGTTATCCAACACGACTTACGATCATCCCAACGTGCTCTTCCTGTATGCGTCAGAGTCGTTTCAGCTGTTCCGCGTGCAGCCTCCGCTCCCTTCTCTCCCTCAGAAATTCCCGGAGGCAGTATGTGAAGGTGCATATCACGATGCAGAGTGAGAGCGTAGACGCCACATCGCTCAGGACCGGCATCAGCTGGTCCATGACGTTCCGCACGAGTTCATCCTCGTTGATCAGCAGTCCCATGATAGGCACTATCGCTGTTGCGCGAATGGAATTTTCATGGATGTCAAATCAAGAATACCTTGGCCGTCAATTGACAAAATGTGCTCACCGTTCGACCAGGCGCGGGTTGCGTGTCAAAGTGGTAGTTGTATTGTGAGCCACTCGCGTGCAGCGTTGCCGGCGTATGTAGGATCTAGGTTGCCTCGAGGACGCCTTATTCTCACAATCGTCCGTCTACTGCGTGGCGATACTGGCATTCTGTTCACACGACTTTGACGCTCGGTCACAGTAAAGCTCACTTGGTCTGTCGTTCACAGGTCCACCCATGGTGGTACTCGTGTCTCACGGGACCTGCCCATGGTAAGTCCTAACCTCTGTACGCGGGATGCTGGGGACGATTAAGCCCTAGGTATCCAGAATGCAAAGTCGGGTAAACCCCTGAAGGGGCAACCGCACGATGATCCGATTCCTTGGGTGTCGACGACAGCATTGGAAACAAGAATCGGAAGAATGATATGGTTGTAGGCCTGGGCCACTACATTACCCTTCATCACGTTAGCCTGTGCGAGGCACTAGGCATTATTATCCCGGCTGGTCCGTACTGGACACCAAGAGAATACGACCGTGATTGCGAGGGATCAAACAGCTAAGCTGGTCATTACAGTGCTTGTCCACGCTTCAAGCGACGTTGTGAGCGGTCATCCCCTCGTCTAGAAGGGGAGACAACAGGAGTTAGTACAACCTGATTCCCTTTTGAGCCCTACTCAGGGTGGAACGTAGGGCTACCACCGTTCTGCCCCTTCTGGGCGGCACTTTCTTGGATTCACGACATGTGCGCATCCAGCATGCGGCTGTTACGTGAGCTTGGCGCCGGAGGAACACGTCTTTAGGACACACTTACAAAGTGGCACGAGCATGGAGTTCAGCCGACAAACTTGATCCCAGCGTGTTACAGCCCCAAGAGACCATTGCGCCGACTTGCCTTTATACGGGAAGCGGTTACCCAGACGATGATACGCTTACAAACGAATACGGGTAAAGAAATTAGAAGGATAACCCTATCTTTGCTACTTGGCGAACCGCTGGCGTACAGCCCTTGGCATGGAATTAGACCATCGTATCCTCGCTTTCTTCAGTATCCTCACGGATCAGACGTGCTTATCGGAGCTGTTTGTTGGCCCGTCGGTATCGCACTCCCCTGGTGGCGTTAATGGCCATATGCACGAATGAGAAATCGAGTGCGGACTCGTTCACGCTTGGGGTCGCAACGTATCCTGGGAACTTCTCATGTCTTCCCCTCGGACCTTGTGTGCGATGGGAACAGTGATTAAGAAAAGAAGTGTATCTCTGTGCGGCCCTAACGTTCGCGAGGTGAGGGTGAATATAGACACGGGATTTCCTCGAAAGAATATCGTCGCCTGAGCAGAGTATTGATCCGCTGGGCGGGCTTTAGCAGCTCCTCGGAGAAGTTCTTCTCGCGACCGTTTCCGACCTATGGGTTCAGCATCACGAAATAAGTTATTGCCTTGGACACAGGTTAGACACGTTCATCTTGCCTGACATAAAATGGGAAGCAGGAGCGGGAATGAGGGTATCAAAGACGCTTTGCCCGCCCCTCCATGCAGATTAGCAGGACAGACCAGTTCTATCTTCCGGATTTGCTCTCGGTATGCCCTCTGCAGAAGGGCAATATCTTCCCAGGTGACTATGAGGCCATCGGAGCCAAATCCAAGGCTTGGATCAACGAGTTTAACGCTCTGACGGAAAGACAGCGCAACATTTTCAACAGGACGAACAGCGAGTTGCTGTCGGCAAGGGCGTTTCCTTATGCTTCCGAGCAGAGATTCAGAACCTGCTGCGACTGTCTTAATCTTCTCTGGATGATTGACGAAATCAGTGACGATCAGGACGGGGTCGGCGCAAGGAAAACAGGAGACATCTTCCTCAATTGTTTGAAGGATCCGGAGTACAAGGATAACTCACCGCTCGCTCAGCTGACCCAAGAGTGAGGGTGGTATAGATTCGTTGATCCGGCGGCTGCTCATGCTTCTGTAGCTTCCGAAAGCGTTTCTACGAGAAGCTGCGGCCACGCTCTGCCAAGCGATTCATCAAACACATTGAAGACTACGTTGATGCGTTTGTCCTGGAAGCACACCTTCGCGAAAAGGGTGATATGCTCGATTTCGCGTCGTACCCCGCTCTACGGCGAAATAACAGTGCAAACCACATTTCGTTCGACTTCGTGGCGTTTGGGCTCGACCTTGAATTGCCTGATGAGCTATTCGAAGACCCCGGCTTCTTAAGGGTGTATTATTCTGCGGGCGACATCATTTGGTGGTCCAACGTAAATGCTTGGTGTAGCGCACGTCTGCACATACTGACTAGCACGACATCCAGGACGTGTATTCGTTCAAGATGGAGCACAACAAAGGACATGGTGGGAGTAATATCGTGACGATATTGATGCACGAGCGAGGAATGGATCTACAGACGGCGGCCAACTTTGTCGGGAAAGAGTGCAAGAAGTTGATGGACGCATACTTTGAAGAGCGCAAGAATATGGGGTCGTGGGGAAAGGAACTAGATGCCGACTTGGCACGATATTTTGATGGACTCGGACAGTGGGTGATCGCGAACATGGAGTGGTCCTTCGAAACAAAGAGGTATTTTGGAGAAGCATTCGAAGAAGTGCGGAGGACGCGCCTCGTCAAACTGTAGCCCGTGTTTGGGCAACCGCTCGACCAGACATCCTCGAGCGGGATACTTTTGTGGGTTGTAGCGTCTAGTACTTATACATACATAAAACTTCTCGGCATGAGCAGAAACGGTGTCGATATGTCGACATTCATCCAGAGTATTATTTCTACTGTGGGGTACTCAAACCTTGGCGTACATGCCAGAGAAGCCGCTGCTGTGCGAGCACAATAAGCGCAACAGAAGTTAGGTAGCAAGTAGCTGTAAATTATCTTACCATCGCCCGACTTCCCCCATCCCATACCAGAGCACCAGGCGCCTGTGAAGGGGCAGTAAAGATAGCATGTTACAATAAGAGCAGGCAGCGGCTGCCTTGTGCAGTGGCGAGTAAAACATACGGTATTGCCCGAGGGTAGAAGGAACAATTATTGCACTTGGTGGGCAGAGATGGAAGATGTCAAAGGAGTGGATGGAAATCAAACAGTGGAGACGATGAGGTGAGCTGATTTGCGTTGTACATGACCACGACCGAACACCATAATAACAACCAAGGAAGGACCGAGGATGTGCTGCAGACAGATGGATGAAAAGATGATGGTGTGGAGTAACCAGCGCAAAGTGGTGGTCTACAAGAGTGAAATAGATAACCTGTGGTAATCTGGGCTACAGTTCATCTGGAACACTGATAGAAAAATATGGATGATGCAGGGCATCCCGCACTGTTATCCGTTGGGCGGGATCAAAAGCGAGTAATCGCCGCACAAGATCCAAAAAATGCTTGTTAATTTGGTCGTTGGGTGGTATAACCTCCTGCGAGCAAATGGAGATTTAGTAAATAATGTGGGACGTCCAAGTAAGGGTTTACCACGAGTGACTTGGTTGCACGAACATCTTTCTTGCTTTGCCGTGATGCCTTGGCTTTGGGCCAATCAAGCCGTGGTCCTTCCTTGAAGAACTCGGGCTTCGACCGCGCTCCTGCACGCGCAAATCGATCAGGCATCTTTCCCATGACTGCCTCCATCATGGCAAGATGTTCAAGATTATCGTGTGTTTGATAGAGCGCAACACCGGTATAGAATTCGACGAGAATGCATCCCAATGAGTATGCATCACATGGGTATGACCACCCCAAACCTACACCAAGTACCAAGTTACGTAAGCGAAGAGCGATGGAGTCCGTGAACAAGACGCACCGAGGATAATTTCCGGTGCTCGATAGTGACGAGTCGATACGACCGTTGAGTGGTACTCTTCCTCGAACGTCGCAGAACCGAAATCTATCAGGCGAATGTCCGTGGATTGCAGTATGCGCTTTGTCCGCGGTTGGGCACTCCGCTGTGGGCGCAACTCATTACCACTAGTTTACGTGGAAAAGGAGACGCCCGCGTACCTTCCCAGGCACAGGCACAACAGCAAGCCTGTAATCGTTGTGCACAAGCAAGATGTTTTCCGGCTTCAGGTCTGTATGAATCAAGTGCAGATCATGCAGGACTAGCACAGGGTTAGCTGCATTCGACGCAGGAAGGCAACAGCATACAGGCAACACTTCCAAGCAACTGCTTGGCGAACGATTGTATGTGGTTACGGGGGAACTGGGCAAATTCGTTCTCCTTCAAAAAGTCATATACACACATGCCTAGCAGTTCCGAAACCAAGCATATATGGTTTCGGTGGTCGAACCAGTGGAGTAAATGAATACATTTGCTGGAGAAATAGAACAGCATGTCAGCATTCTGCAAGACGCTACTCGCGATGCGGACCAACTGGACATTTGCAGGGTCTCTTTCCTTGAGTTTCTGAAGGACACGTATCTCGATCTTGCTCGCATCACGATACTTGGGAATGGCGCGAATGATCTTGATCGCTACCCTGTTCTGGGTTTGAATGTCGACTGCTTCCACTACCTTACCAAAGGTTCCTTGGCCGAGGAGGCGGACGGTGCGATCTAGAATTGAGAGGTAGTCGTGACTAGTGAATGACGAGGCGGGTGAGGACTTACAGCGATTATAAATGATATCGTCTGGGACAATAATGTAGTGGCCTTCCTTATCATCACAAGGAACGACGGCGTTTGATGGCTGACGAGGAAGTGAGGACGGTTGGTGGATACGAGGAAGAAGCGACATACATCTGCGGTGGCAGGCCCGCTGCCGCTCGCCCATGACTTGGAGGAGGCAGCTGGAGGTTGCTGCTGAAGACCAGCGGCGACCTTCTTGACGATGGTCCCACGGGGGTCATCCGGCTGGTCTCGCTTCCTCTTCTTTGGCGCTGGTGCCACCAGCACTGCCGAGGACGAGCTGATGGACAGGGCCTGGGCCTCTGCAGCGGCACGAGCTCTGGTCCTGATGGGAGCAGAGTAGGGAGGCGGTTGGTAGGAGGCGGAGTAGGCATTGGTGTGCGTGGTAGCAGGAGATATAGTAGAGGGAGGGGGGGTGTCTTCAATTACGATTACCTCACGGACCCGGCCTTCGTTGTCAACCTCTTGTACTTCGCTGTAGCTGACGGTGAACTGGTGGGCCCTCTTGCGCTTGCGAGAGACGACTGGGGGGGTGGGCATGATTGTGGGATTTGAGCGAGGCTGGGCGAGCAGTGGAGGATGATACTGGTCTAGGAGGGGAGGAGGAGGCTGGCGATGGATGACAGCCTGCATGCCTTGGAGGGGCGATGGTGGTGGGGAGAGGAGGGAAGGAGATTGAAAGCCAGCTGAAGAGCAGGCCAGCGTTGACCGGGCTCTGACACAGGATCAAGTGCTGCTTGTTGGCACTTGTTTGGCCACGACTAGACACGGACCAGGCCAAAAAAATAAGGGTACCGTACGAAATTGTTTCGCCCTGAATCCGCGCCAATTCACAGCCAGAAATGGAAGGATGCGCTCGTTTTTGCCACGAACGCCAACGTGACCGCCGCTCGTCGTCGAGGCCAGTCCGCTCAGCCCTGGCACCATGCGCGGCCTCCCGTTCCCAACCAACGCCGTCTTCGACCCCGAGCAGGCCAGCGAACACGGAACACCTGCCAGCGCCGTCAGCGACATCCCGATTGACCCCGCCCTCGCTGCCCCCCCGCCTGCCGACCCCGCCGTGCCCCCCGACGGAAATCTACATTCGCTGCGCCCCCACCAGGTATGTGTCCCCCCGCGCACTTCTCCGGGACCCGCCCGGCGACAGGCGCGTCGTGTGTCCCCACTCCTTTCGCCCTCTTTACCACGTCCCTTGCTCATCGAATTCATCAGCAGCCGCATCCCGTCGTCCTCCAACATGAGTTTTCTCCCCCCCAGAAGAGGTATTACTCTCAAGAGCCGTTGAAATATGACCAGGGGCCTCAAGGTGATCCGTTTGCACCCCACCCACCTGCGGCTTATCTCCCGATCCCGGACACTGGCCCTCCACGCCCCCCGAAACCTCAGAGGCGCCGGAGAAAACCACGGCGCGAAAAGGAATGCGGCTTTTGCCAGGGTAGCGACACCAAGAACAAGCACAGCGAATCCGAGGCCATGGTCTCCTGCGAAGAGTGTGGCCGCAGTGGTGTGTTTCTCTCATTACTGCGTTTGTCGCGTTTATCACCCACTTCCCCCAGGCCATCCGAGCTGTATGCAGCTCGCCAAGGTTGCCAGCGTCGTTCGATCCTACCCCTGGAGGTGTATTGAATGCAAGATCTGCGAGATTTGCCAGGAAAAGGGGGACGATGTAAGAGCCGCCGTCTGCTCTATCCGCTGTAGTTTATATGTCAATAGGCCAGGATTTTATTCTGCGACTTTTGCGACCGAGGTATCTATACTCCAAACCACTTTCCACCCTTCGCCCCTGTCTGCTCACTGTTACTCTCTTACTAGGTTGGCACATGGACTGTCTCCATCCTCCACTGGCCGAAGAGCCTCCAGGTCATTGGTACTGTCCCAGATGCCCACCACTAAACATGCTTCCTCCCGATTCTGATTCTATTCGGGCCCAACATGGTTCTTTCAACCCGGAAGCAATGCACCACCCCACCGGCAAACCTGACGCAGATAGACAGACCGGCGACCCATCCGGAACGGTCCACGAAACGGGCATACAGGTGGACGACTCATCCACTGACGAGTCTTCCGATTCCGACTCAGACTCGGACGAAACAGTGGGCACCCCCGTAACGCGCCATCCCCAATCGGTCAAGAAGAGACCCGCTAAGCGTACAGCGGGGGCGCAGACCCCGCATCCCCCGAAGCGCATGCGCATCAAGGTGCGCACTCCTGCCCCACCGCTAATTGTGCGGTTGCGGCTCCCCCCCAAGGGCAAAGGCAAGGAGCGTGAGGACGATACGGACCCCAGCATCTTTGAAGACCTTTTATCACCAGCAGAGAGGGATATGTCCAAGACAACCATTGACAACTTTGACCGGACAAGATTTGAGAAGAGCAGGCTTGCTGCCGAGGTACGTGGTCGAGATGTGTATTCGAGTCTTGTTAGTTGACCACCCGACTTCCCAGGGTAAATTGTATCCAGCTCCGGCTCTAGTGCCTTCGACTACCGAAAACCCAGATACACCAATAGCCGGTCCGTCCTCGCGTCCCCTTCGCTCTACCTCCCTTCATCAGTTATCCATACCCCACACGTTGCCTCCTCCATCTCCTGCACCGTCTACCCCAAGCTTTGTCCCTCCTACCCCAGGAACCTTTTCTCAAACACCAAACACCCCAACCGTTCCTGACGGACAGTCGACGTTGCGCATACGTACCATCCGCTTCGGATCCTATGACATTCATCCATGGTACGATGCTCCGTTCCCGGAAGAGTATGCAAATATACCAGACGGGCGACTGTGGATATGTGAGTTTTGTTTGAAGTATATGCGAAGTCGCTTTGCATTTGGTCGACATCGAGTGAGCTCTTGTGTGAACGTGTAGCACGCTTCGTAGCTGACCTGTTCGTAGCTGAAATGTAAAGCTCGTCATCCACCTGGTGACGAAATCTACCGCGATGGTTCAATCTCTATATTCGAGGTGGACGGGCGCAAGAACAAAATATACTGCCAAAATCTTTGCCTCCTTTCCAAAATGTTTCTTGACCATAAATCTCTTTTCTATGATGTTGAACCATTTCTGTTTTACGTCATGACGGAGATCGATGACATTGGGGCTCACTTCGTGGGGTACTTCAGCAAGGAGAAATGCTCACCGAAACAGTACAACGTAAGTTGTATTATGACACTTCCGGTGCGGCAACGACAGGGCTGGGGCAATTTCCTCATCGATTTCAGTATGTTCGAATCCCAAATCCCTACTTTGTGCGCTGCTGTTAACCAGATGCTCTCCTAGGTTACCTATTGTCTAAGAAAGAGCAACGTCCAGGCTCACCTGAGAAGCCACTCTCTGGACTTGGTGCCCTTGGTTACAAGAACTACTGGACGCTTGCCCTCATGCGGTACCTTGTGTCAGCCCCCTTGAAACCGACCCTTGAAGGTCAGCATACTCTTCTTTCTGTCAATGGCTGGCCCTCCCTCACACAAGGTGCCACGCGCACCATGTTAAACAGATATTAGCAGGGCCACATCCATGACCGTTGAAGATGTCTTTACCACTCTCACGCAGCAAGACATGGTTACAGTGGACACCACCTCTCCAAATCCCGCTCGTCCGTCACCGGGACAGTCGATCAAGTTCCCACGTGGTCGCAAAAATGGTATTGCACGGAAGCACTTGCAGAGACCCAATACACAAAAGCATATGGAAGGAGGCGGAAACAAGTCCAATGTCCCGTTCATCGCACCTATACACTACGAGATCTCTTGGGATCAAGATAAGGTGGAACGTTGGTTGGAAACATGGGAGAAGAAGGGATACTTGAGGGTCAAGCCCGAAAAGCTGAAATGGACGCCGTTTGTGTTGTCCCGCACCAAAGCAGGTGTGGAATTCCTTCAAGCCAAGATGGGCCCAGGTTTTGGTGCCCTAGCGCACCTCGGCACGCCTCCGAGCCCAATGGATGGCGGGACACCTATGTTGGATATCGGTAATCGAGCCAAGTCTTTGGGTTCTGGACAAGGCTTGTCGCATGAACAGAACGCGCGAGCAGTGATTGCCCATGACGCGGGTGAGGTGACCGCTGCCCATCTCTTTGACGATGACGTGCTTCACGAGAAAACGGCCATATCCCTGCCCAAGAGACAGCTGGGAAATGAGCATAGAGACTCTAACCTCGATTCTCTTGCCATGCCTACCCAGACTGGGTCTGTACGAGCGATTCTGGATGGTGATTCTGGAATACAGGAAGCAAATAGCGACTCACTGCCTGATGGCACCAGCAATGCTATGCAGGGGATTGAAAACGCCACTCCCACGGTGCCGAACAAGCGTCGCCGTGGCCATCCCTCTGGAGCACAGCAGCCCGGGATGACCTCCGTTGTACCGCGGGCGTCCTCGACCGAGTCTAGATTGACATCTCCTTCTAAGCCGACACCATCTCGAAAGCGCAAGAAACACGATTTTCCCACCCTCGAGGGACTCGCTGTATCCACAGATCTTGGCTACAGTGAATGGGATAGTGATTGTGTAAATGAAGCCGTCGACCGTCGTCCTACTCCCAATGGAGAAGGCCATACCTCGAACGGAATCCCTCGGAATTCCACACAACGTTCATTGGACGCTAGTCCTACCGTCGAAACTAGAGAGGGAGAAAAGGAGCTAGAGAAAAGGGATGCTCTGCCGGGTGATTTCGCCCCACGGGAGTGTAGCGACGTGAAATCCGAAGATCTGGAGACTCCTCTCACTTGCTTGACTAGTCGACACAGCGTCCCGAGTGATGATACCGTATGCGTGGCAGAAGGTGTTGATGGTTCCGCGGTTCGCAGCAAGATTTCAGAGGAAGGAGAGGGGATTTTGCCGTTGTCAGGTCCACGAGACGCTGGGAATGGTGGTTCGGCAGAAGACGCGTTGCAGGTGGTCGAGGATTCGGACCTGGATGCTGAGGGGGAGCCAGACGATGAGATATGAATTATGAATTCAATGGCCATGTACTACCCATACAGACACTGCTAATCAGCTGTCGGCTTTCGCAAGCGACACGAACCGGGGCGGTTGTATAGTCGTTTGTTTGGTTGCAGCACCGCAAACGAGCCACAGCAAAGTGCAAGCGGTTCGGGTCTGGTTCATCGTGGTTCGACAGGCCGGCCATGGACAACTCTCAGCCGCACGGGTGAGTACGACGTGCTGCCTTGTTCCGTCTCCAGTTCGCCACGCACGACACCATGCCAGGTCCAATGGCTCATCAAACTTTTGACCATGCGCAGTGACCCGGGCATGCCCTTTGGCCATCTACAACGTGATCCCAATGTCAGCAACGTTTCGGTGAGGATCACCCGAGTTTCCGTCTCGCCGGCTTCCCTCATCGATGGGCTCATCCCAGAGTCTTGACCGAGCTTTGGGAGCTCACATCACGCCTACGCTCACCTCACGGCCGACTTTCCACGAGGGTGGATTCCGGCTGACGGATTCGCCACCGGCTATCCTTGAATCAAACAGTGGTACACGGCCCGCTCAGCCTGTCGCCGGTTCTTCTCGCTCTCCCATCCACGAATTTACCGTTCCCTTGACAAATGACGGTCAGGCAACGAACGGACTAAAGCGCAAGCAGACTGACGTGGTATCGAACAGTCAGCTGGGAAAGCGGCGACGAGAAGTCGAAGACACGGGAGATTTTGATGCTGATTCTGTTCACGGTTCGAAACACTGGAGTGACGAAGAGAAAACCAAGCTGTTCACGTGGCTCATGGATCCGAGCGAAGACGAACACTGGAATTCGCTTCGTTCCACAAAAAACTCATGCTTCCGAGAGGTGCGTATTGTTGACACGCTTCACGTTATCCGTTTATAGTCTGTGTAGTGTGCTACGGAAGTTTTTGGTGGGAAGAAGACGTACCAAGCTCTCAAAGGGTGTTATGAGCGCAATTTTAACTTGTTTAAGCAAATCCATATCTTTGAGGCGCATCATGCATCATCCGGTAATGGACCCCTGAGCATGAGCATCGAAGGGGATAGACTACGGGAATATGAGCGGCGCCTCCAGCTTGCACGGAAGGGTGGCTGCGATGTTGGGAATCTTAATGCAAGAACCATAGACCATTGGCACCGAAGCGGGTGGTATAACCTATTTCACCGCAGGTGCGTCACGATCAGTCAGCTACCCGCCAACTGAACGATGTCCCCTCGCAGATGGAACGGTGATCCCGCTATATCCCGCCCTTCTGTTCGCCACAATGCTAATGCTAATAGTACTTCCGGCTGTGCTGGGGCCACAATCAACGGTGATGAGATCGATGATGATGAGAATTCCTTGGATATGACAGCGTTGGACCCTCCACACTCTGCACCACCCCAAGCTACTCGTATGCTGCCCTACTCTCTACCCGTCAAACCTCAACCATCCGCTGGCGCAGACCAGTCTGCCTTGGAAGCAGGGTTGTCTAGCTCACCTCCTCGGCCCCCGGTTCCGGGACAGAGGCCTGCGTCACCTCCATCAGAACTGTCCCATGTTCATTTCTCTGTCCCACAGAATTTGATGGCAGCCTGTTTCCAGCTGCTTCAAGCACAGGTTCAACACAACAAACTTAAGATTGACTATCTACGCCGACGCGAGGAACGGGAAGAAAAAGAAAGTTCGGTGCGCCTGGAGTTAGAACGCCGCCGATTCGAGAGGGAGCAAGCAGAACGGGAGAACAACAAGGAGTCTGGTATAAGGCAGCGGGCCCAGGTTGCAATGGATCTGATGGGCAATCCAATAGTGGATTCATCTGTGCGACAGGCAGCAGTGGACTACCTAAAGAAACTTTTGGCTACCGATTAAACTGGTCCGGCTTGTGAAAACGGTATGATAATGGCTCGGTGGTCACTGTTTTTCACGCGGACAATTACGCACTCGGTCGTTCTGTGTATTCGCTTGGGATTCACTACCTGGTACAATAACAAACTCTTATTTTTCTTTTCTCTGTAGAACGTACACTCATTGTTCCTTCGCCTTGTAGTTCAACTGCAGACAGCGCGTCATAACTCAAACATGTATCTGACTCAGGGTTGATGTTGAGCTCTCCCACCCTCAGGCATCACACAGGGAACGTCCATTGCCACCAGAGTGGCCAAAAACATTAGATATGAGTCGACTCCGCTTACATTGCGTGACCGACGAATCAATAATTTCGGACAACCTTCAGTCCCCATTGACCACCTTCGCTACTATCCGGACGCCCTACGCGCCAACCTACCCCACCTTTCTATCCACCATACGGCGTTTGCATGGACCGGATGAAGCCTGGACGATGTAATAGCCAATAAAACATGTCTGCTGGCTTCACAGGTCCATGAATCTACATGACCATGCCGTCAGAATGAATTTGTGGGCTCTGTTGTGCCCTAGCCAAGCGGCGATGAACAAGTCTACCACGACTGCGTGTCAGGTGCACACTGCGCCAAGTGGATGTGCAGCATACCGTTGAAACAGATCCAAGGGACCACTGCTCTGCTGTTCTGAACCACCGGTTTCTTGTCCTCCAGGAGTGGTGACCGGCCTTATAGGTATCCAGCAGCTCAACGGGCTTATGCCCACTTCGTAGCTTGCGTGAGAGACATAGAGCAAAAGTCCGTCCGACGTTACTTCTACCGGCATAGTTGTCAATACGCTGTGGTCAGCACCCGAATCAATCGCCATCGCAGATTCTGGGGGTGGAATTTGGAATGGTATTGAGGTTGGGATCTCAACCTGAATCTCCCGCGTTGAACGAGCCAGGGGTACAATAGAGGAATGTAACGAGGGCAGAGTCGTGTCTGTGTGATAAGGGATAGGAATGAACGACGTTGGATATTGGAAATTGTAAGAGCTTGCTTGTGAATCCGATTGTTGAGCCTCAGCGGGACCAGTGAATGAGAACACGGTCGAAGGTGGTGCAAATTTTGGTAACTCAGCGAGTCGAGTGTCCCGCCACCAGAACCTGTGGATTCCATGAGCAAGGGAGGATAGCCGTTGAACCACAGAATTACCTGAAAGGAGTTTCACAATCTGCAATGTCCTGGCCTTTCCACTTGATCACGTCAAGAACGTGTAAAATGCCGTTCGCTTTCCAATTGGCATCAAGGATGCAGTCCAACACTGTCAGTGGGGGGAGCGAAGACGGGAAGCGAGGCAGTAATATTTTTCCCAAGAGACGAGACCGAAGAGTGGTATTTGGTGCTGTAAAGTGGTTCAGTCTACGTCAACGTTCTGAATCAGGAATAGATATGGGTACATATTCCTATGACTCCCGATGTCGATTGGTGGGTGATCGCTAGGCACCGCTTTCCGGTTGGCACGGGTCCCACTGCAACCCAACCTCTCTCAAGATCCGAAGGTAGGCCGTCGTCCGCGTCACTTGAGCGATCGTTCCAAAGACTAGGTCCCTCTTTCATCTCCAACAGCTCCGCATACATGCATCCGTTCGCCCATTTGCTGGGCTTCTTTGCTCGCCTCCGCTTGCTTTTGCTACGCTTCGTTTTCGACTGGCCGCCATCTTCTGACCTGGACGCGCCAGACGACTTTGTTGTGCTTGCAAATGATGCATAATTTGCTATCCCCTCCTTGATTACTTGTGGTTCTTCGTCGACGTCTTCATCGCCCTCGTCGTCAGATGCCCCGAGACTCAGATTTGCGAATGCATCAAGCTGCCTGGATGAGTCAAACTTCTGGGCCCTTCGCTATGATGAACGGACATGCAGTTGAGAAATCGGTATGATGACGGGCCAGGCTTGACTTTACTACGCACCCGCCTTTGTTCTTCGAGGGCCTAAAGTAGTGCAGGAATACCCGTTAGTTCGGGTCAAGGATCGATGCTAGAGCAGGACAGTTAACCTTTTCGCGTCGGGCCTCTTGTGACACCAGCCGGTCGACGAAGGCAGCTGGAGGGACCTTGTATGTTAATTTTCTGTCAGCGCGCGCAAACATGACTCTAAAAGTTGATGAGCTGAATCGGTCGTCGATGGATCATTGGGATTGATTGCGAATCTAGACTGCAGTCGAGGTCGCCGGCAAATACGAATCCGATGGCAATGGCCAGAACGACATGCCGTTGGTTCACATTCAAGCCCGCACCTGGGTCGGGAGCTGGCCCAAGTCGGCGCGACCCAGTTCACAATCGACCCGCGTCATTCGTTTAGCTGGGCTGGGCTGACATGGTTCACATTCTTTATGTACACCACGTTCATTCATACCGCGGGCCATTCCAGGCATTATTGGCCTTTCTGCATTTCTAGAGGCGGCACTGGAGCGACGTTGGTCACCGGTAGTATCAAGCACCTGTATGACTCGTAGACCCCGCCATTCGAGCCTAGCAGCTAGCAGTGTTCCATTCTTGGTATGCACCAACCTTCAACTTGGTTGTTCTGTGCTTCGACGTCGCAGACCCGAGACATAGCATGGCCGTGACAACCAAAGTCGGTGTGTCCAGAATCTATTAGCCATATTGGTGGTCATGTCATATTTTGGTTCCAGGTGTCCAGTCGCCGAAGACCAAGACCAAAGCGAAGGTCAGGTACCTGCGGCGCAAAAAACTCCGGAGAAAGGCACGAAAGTCTTCAGCACGTCAGAAACATGGTGATGCTCCCAAGGCAAGCTCGGGATCTGAAGAGGACAGAAAGCTGGACAGCGAGGAGGACGGGAACGCAGATGAGGCTGGCGACAATAGTTGGAACGAAGAGGTGACTGCCATGGAACAACCCCTCAGAAAAAAGCGAAGAGGAACCAGCAAGAGACGAGATTCGTCTGTCTATGATACCGGTGAATCATGCGACCTGGAGAGCAGGGATCTTCCTAGTATCCAGCGACCTCTCCCAAAGCCAGGCGCTCTACCATTATTTCCCTCGCCAACGGTACCCAATGCACCGCCTCAGTCCGTGCTTGCCATGCAAGGGATCGACAAGGCTCTTGTCCATGCAGAAGTCATCGATCCTGCTATTGTCATGCCTTTCTCGACAGCCGAAGGTGACCGCACAGGCCTCAGTTTGAAAACACGAAAGCGCTTGCTTGACCTCGGCATCAACGAACTTTTCGCTGGTCAGGGGCAGATCGTACAGATTCTGGGAACAGGTACTAATGATCTGACATACAGTGCAGACTGTCCTTTTGCCCTTCCTGGTCCATCGCACTCAGTCGCTTTATTCACCGTACTCTACCCCTCGTGATGTATGCGTTTCTGCACCGACTGGAAGCGGAAAAACACTTGCATACGTCCTTCCTATACTAGAGGTCGGCCTTGATGCCATCGACGCCGTTTGGGGATGCTGATGCGCGTGAATTCGCAGGTTTTATCCAATAGAATTGTCACGAGGCTGCGCGCCTTGATTGTCCTACCCACTCGGGATCTTGTGTCGCAGGTCAGGGAAACTTTCGAAGCTGTCGGCAAGGGGCGTGGTTTAAAAGTAATATGCATCTCAGCATATGACAACCATTGCCTTTTTGACCGTCTCTTCTAGATCGGAACCGTCACTGGCCAACATTCATTCGCCCATGAACAAGCACAACTAGTCTCCGAGATTGATCCTGGGTACATCATCCTTCCCGCTTGACGACGCCTATTAATCGCTCGGTCCTCTGTAGGGTATTTGGGGGTTCCAGTAAAGTGGATATCTTGATCTCCACTCCGGGCCGGTTAATGGATCACCTCAATAAAACGCCCTATTTTTCGCTGCAACATCTTCGCTTCTTGGTACGAGTATATTGGCGACTCTATTTATTTCTAAACACGACATGCTCAGGTCATCGATGAAGCTGACCGTTTACTTTCTCAGTCATTCCAAGATTGGTTAGCTCAGGTTCTCGCTGCAGTCCATTGGACCCCTTTGGAGAGTACTCTTCCCGGAACCAAATTGCCGCTAGAAGACCATTTCCCACCGAATTGCGGTTCTCTCTCGCCTGCTTCTTTAGACGTTCAGCATCTCGGACATTTTCGAGTTGACGTCAGCGAGCGAAAAGAACTTTCGTGTCAGAAGCTTTTGTTCTCCGCGACACTCACTCGAGACCCCGGTAAGCTTGCGTCCCTTGGTCTGCGGGATCCAAAGTACTTTGTTGTCCAAAGTCAGACGGAAGGTGGATCTGACAGCGCACCGTCACACCTTGTTTCCAAGCGATTCGCCATGCCAGCCACACTCATGGTGAGTCTTGAACCGAATTGTTGTTTATTTAGGTCAATCTCTGTACGTTAGGAGCATATGATTGTCTGCAAATCATCGGAAAAACCGCTCATGTTGCTTCACCTTCTACATAACCGCAATCTTCGTAATGCCTTGATTTTTACAAAATCGTCGGAGTCGACAGCCCGTCTCGTCTTCTTGATCGAGTGTTTCGAAGAGCTAAGGATGGCAACACATGCGCGCATTGCTGTTCGCGCGTTCTCGAGTGACCTCCCCGCAAGTGAACGAAAACCAATCCTCGAGAAATTCAAGGCACAAGAGGTCGACGTGTAAGCTTTGTGTCACTTGTGGTAGCATGATGGCGATCTCACCGCATTAGTGACCAGTCTTATTTGCTCTGATTTAATCTCAAGAGGGGTTGACATTAACCATATTTCTAATGTCATAAGCTATGATGCCCCGGTTGATATGAGAAAATATGTTCATCGAGTTGGACGAACCGCTCGAGCTGGGCGAAATGGTGACGCGTGGACCTTGGTAGAAGAACAAGAGGTGGGTCTTCGAAGCACGTTATTCACAGGCATACAAGAACTGGGCGTTTCAGGCACGATACTTCAAGATAATGCTCAAAGAGCATGATCATCTACAGAAGGTGAAGAAGCTAAACGTTCTTCAGAGTGAAACTCAGCCTCTCGTGGAAAACTATCGGGTAAGGCCTTCAGACTGCGCACTTGTGATGTCGGGAAGCTGATCATGTTTTTCTAGGTGGCACTCCGCAGACTGAGGAGTGCATATGCTCGATAAGACTTGTGACGAACCACATGCGTGTACAGACCGAAGTTGCTATTCGCAGTATTACAGAAGCTTGTTACTAGAGCCGATCAGGCCTATCACCTGGTTATTCGAGTTTCTTCACCTGCATGAGGACAGGCCGTATCAGCAAGTGTGCGAGAACTCCGCTAAGGAGCTCGACGAGCCAAAGTCTCCCGAGATTTCTAATTCATCAGCACCTCCCCAGGTATCGTGAGCCATCGGCACCATCATCCATTGTTCAATTATCAAATCCCAGCCTCTTAATCCCGATCCTCCTCTCCCGGGGTCACTCTCAGGGTAAAGTTGGCAGGGTTCTTCGGGCTGACTGGATGCTTTTTTTCTTGTAAAACTAGATTGATTTTCGACGTGCTACTTTGCTAATGAGCCCTCGATCTCCGGTACTCTTGGGTATAGTCCTAGTGGATGTGAGACATGGGCCTTAATCAATGAGACAAACCTTCACGAAGCCGCAAGTGCGCTTTTGCGCCACTCTTGTATGGCGCACCAAATGATGCTCCATCCAGCAGCCCATGGATTACAGCCCTTGAAAGGATCCGGATGCTATTGCGACGGAATCCAACGAACGCATGCGTATTCGTGTTGTTCGACTCGGAGCTTGTTCATCGTTTGTTCTCGCCATCGACTCGCTGGCAACATTCCGTCGTCCATTCCGGGGGGGATACGCGGAGGGCCTCTCTGTCTCGGTTGAAAACATGCCCCTGCGTCGAACGAGTATGGCTTCAAGTGAAGTCCGGAGGAATGTTATAGTATGAGTCATCCACCCCGTCCGATATATCCAAGGATACCATGAACTTGAAAGTGCATGAGGCGGCGGCTGACCTGTACAGTAATTTGTTCTGACGATATTGAGGCCAGCCAAGTTAATGTTACAGATGCACTTCAAGCTGATACCGCTCCTCCAGCTTGGCAGGCTCCTTGAAATATCGAGGCATCGAGAGGTGAAATCTGCAACTCATTTATCTATCGCGGATCGCGATCGGGTGTCTTCTTGAGTCTCATAAACATCTGACTGTGCTTTAGTCTACTGCCAGCATGTAACTGGATCCGGTGACCGGGGATTAATTTGGCAGCCCCGCCGCGAGAACGGAAGAATACGTAGCGTATCTAGCAACTTACTAGTTCATCTGCGCTGGCAGAGAATAACCATGTCCCAACAAGATGAGATCGGCACTCTCGTCGTCGTCGTGCTGAAAGCTCAACATCTCCATCAACCCTCATTTTACAAACAGGATCCCTACGCCCAAGCATCCCTCGGAAGTCTGAAGAAGCGAACCCAAATCGCTCCGAAGGGTGGCCAGCATCCGATATGGGATGAAGAACTCCGGTATCCAGTCCTCGCCGACGTAGGGAAAGACAAGGAAAACAGGATTTTGGAGGTCGCCTGTTACAAGGAAGCGCAGCGAGGCGAAGATGTGCTCTTGGGAAAGGGGACAATAGACATCGAGGAAACACTCAAAACAGGCGAGTTTGACGGTATGCTACCAATCTCAGTTGGACAACTTGTTACTGTTGACGAGGGTTGTCTTTAGACTGGGTCCCTCTTGAGACCGCGGCAGGTGCTAGGGGCCAAATTTATCTTGAGATGACTTTCTACGCGAACGCGCCGCCACCCGTTACGCGTCGTCCTTCAAAACTCAGCCCGTCTGGTCGACTTTCACATCCTGCCCAAGGTGGACAATCGTCCCCAACGAGTCTATCTGTCATCTCTCCTCAGCCTGACCGCTCTCCCGCAGTTGCGGAGAGGAAGCCGAGCCAACCACTCCTGGGCAATGGGAGCCACGTTCCTGCGTCATTGATACCCACACTTGGCCCTAAGAGCTCAGCGTCTAAGCAAACATCGTCAAGCGCTTCCGCGCCCGCTGTAAAACATAGAAACGACTCGCTTCCACCGCTTCCGGCTGACGACGATATATCTGATGTTGTTTCCAGCAAGAACCCAGGGCTCCCTGCCGTCCTTCAGCCCGGGGGGCGCAGCGGCCCGAGGCCCATGCCGCCACAGAATCGGAACCGAGTGACTAGCATGGGCCGTTCGCCTCCCGAAGCACTTCTCGGACAAGCTAGCGGAATGTCTTTGAGTAACGCACCTGCTCTGCGCGCAGTGCCTCCTTTCGCTCAAGTGCAGATTCCGACGCAATCTCATTCTCCTGAGACAACGTCCCCGACAGGGCGAAAGCTTGGGCCAACACCCTCTATCGTAGTGGAGGAACATCCCTCTCCGACATTTTCTGCCCCGTTCACATCCCCTCTGGGACCTCCTCAAGCCTACGTGCAGCAAACCTTCATCCCGACTCCAACCCAGGGCTACTCGCGGGCGTTGTCTCCATTCCAATCTCAACCCCAGCAACACTACGACGCGACACCATCCCACTACCAGCAATATACACAATACGCTAGTGGACCTATGGCACCACAACCCCTACCCCCCTCTCAAACATATCCTCAAATACATGGCACACAACTGCAACCGCAACATCCATCACCCCCATACCCTTCACAGCAGCCACCGCCACTGCACCCACCTCACCAGCAACCTTTTCTACCGACCCAGCAACAACAGTATCTTCCCTTCATTCAGACTCCGCACCCTCACCAAGTCCAGCAGCCATATGGGCAACACAATCGGCTGGCCCCGTCTTCGAACAACCAGCCCGCTGCTGCGCCACAATCACCGTACCCTCAAACCGTGTGTTCATCCCGGTTGTTGTCATCAATGGCTTAACCTCACTTCCTCTCCTTATTTTCAGCAACCTCAACAGTCATACCTAATCCCTCCACCACCACCACCACCACCACCACCACCACCACCTGTTCAGTCACCAACACCTCAGACTCA